>APFE031477743.1:52775-72013 GCA_000404065.3 Pinus taeda | reverse complement strand
ATTTTATGTGTTCATTATTAATCAACATAAATTAATTAGTATGATTTTGCAACTAAATTTTAAAAATGTCATACAATGTGCACTTATACATAAATAGTGTTATTTTGCGATACATCCCAATTTGTATTATGTTGAGGGACATGGTTAAGGGTGGTGATTATTTTGGCTGGTCTCCTCTTTGTATTTTCCATTCTCTCATTATCTAGTATGAAAACGCAGAGTTTCATATGTTAATTATAATACTAAACAATATCAAATGCATCTATAAATAATTTCAACCACATAAATTATATTATATGAAATGTTAAAGTATTACAATATGAGTTTCCAACTTAATATTGTTTGAATTACAATTTACACATGAAATGATGTTTCGTCACTTCAAAACATTATCATTGTGTTGCCAAGGCATTACAAGTGAATTCACCAACTCTAGAGACTTGACCATTGGTCTCTATGTGTGTGTCTTATGTGGGATATTAAATCTAAGAATATCATTAGACCAGTTCTCTTCTCTCTCTCTTTTTGCATTTTTCGCTCCAGTGTTATTGCTATCAGCCTCTTTCTTCAATTCTTGCTTCCTAGCATCAATACAAAGTTCAATTTCTGAAAACAAAATAAGATACAATGCAAAGCATAAGACATGAAATACAATGAATAGTAAAATATAAACTAAAGTAGACTATAAAGAGTTTAAACAACATATACCTCAACATCAATAATGTCAAATCCATTTTCCCCATACAAGCAAGAAACTCAAACAAGTTTTCTTAAGTTGGGTGATAGTGGCCACTATAATGAATCTAGATGACTTGTATAAACAAAGCAAATAAAATGTCACCATATAAAATAACACCTTAGTAACTTAGTATTTAACCTTCAAGGAAAGATTAGGCAAAATCATGCCAACAAAGTTACATGCTAAAAAGTTCAAGCTGTAGGTAACTTGTGAAAACAAATAATCTAACATGTGATGTTTAATCCTTGTCATTTTATTCGCAACAACATTTCATTTTCTAATGCATGAACTTGGTCAAGTATATAAAAAAATGTGCTCAAATAACAACATGAAAGTAAACTTTTCTGATAGTTATGAAAATATTTTAACACAAAATAGTTATAAGGATTCCAATCAATATCCGATAATACTAAGTTCATCTTCAAGCTTTGGTTGTTGTTTAAATTTACATGATACCAAGTATTTTCAATTTCATATTTAAAAGAAAACAAAATCATAAGAAACGTTCAAAATATAATCAAACAATAAAGAGAGGATATCATGGAATGGACATTGCAAGTATAAAAAATAATGTTTACCTATCCACCGATGTCTTGTCTAGCATTCTTAAAACATTTGTTTTCCCAAAATAACCATGAGGTGAAAGAATAAAAAGATTAAAAACCAAAGGAATCCATACTAGAAAAATTTCCAAAGTCGATGGCTTAGGTGCCTGAAGGACCTCTAACAACAAATGAATCATATCCAATACATGCTCTGCATTTTCTCCCCGTCCTTTTTCCAACCACATTTCCTGTAACATGCCCATAGAAGAGTCAAGTAACAATCAAACAAAGGCATTGAGATTTGTTTTTATCTTTTATATCTATAAAATTTGAATCTTATTTGTTTCGAGAACATATTAATTCATATTGAAAGTCTTCTAACATATGAGAAGGCACGAATCAAGCATGACATCAAAAAAATCGACCTCAATGAGGTCCTCAAATAATTTTTACAATATATTTTTTTGCTATGATATCTTGGGTATAAAAAAGAACATATATGAAAAATAAAAGTCCATATATTACTTATGTTCAAACTCTATATATGGTGTATTCTTAGGCAACTTTTTAAGATGTTCCTCCACCTTTACCAAAGCGAAATTTAGCTTGGTTAAACTTGGTATCCTTTCATTTAGCATCAATTTCTGCAAGATAAATGTCACACATTATTCTTTTCCATTTCTCAACATGCTACATATGATAAATTAAAAGTCACATAAAACCAAGAAAAAGCCCTTTTCTAACCAAAATAAACAAAAAAACAATGCCTCTAATAAAACTCCATTCTAATATCAGCGGATGAAAAGAGAGTGGCCCATTTTTGCCGCTTGACTTTGCCTATTTTTGTTACGAAAGTGCTCGAGTCAGGAACCAACATGTTGTGGATTTTTTCAGAAACCAACATGTTGTGGATTTTTCTAGCACCTGCAGCACAAGTGCGTCAGGGGACATAGAAAGCCTCCTAGAGACAGCCTCTGGGTTGATTGTAGACCAGTTCCTAGGACATCTTAAATAGAGGACTGTATGGAAGATTATCTATGAGGGGGTTTGTGCAGCACTCCAATTGTCACATAATTAAAAAGGAATAAAGGGGACTTGGTTCAATAGCCCCTCATTAAGGTAGACTCAATCCAACACATGGATCCAAATGCGGGGAGTATATCCGGGCAATCTCAAAGAGAAATGTCTTCTTTTGGTGGAAGACACAAAACAATGAGACATTTTAATATTGAAGTTGTAGTGAAGGTGGAAAGGAAGAGAGGAAGGGGGGAAATAGATGCATAGTGATGTAAATAAACAAAATCCTTAGCAACCATGTTCCAGCAAAAATATGGAAGAGGGAGGAGGTGAAATGGTAGAAATAGCATAGTGCTAATTAATGTTTCAGGCCAGACATAACATGGGTACCATTATCTACCAACAATGTGAGTAAATCTAGGATAATATAGGTATTGTAGGTTAAAACAATAACACAAATAAATATGCAATTACTACAAGTATTGTAGGCTATTGACTAACACAAGTAAATTTTTAATATAATGCAGGTACTATTCTCTATTTAGAAGCCTAGATAAATCCATTGATTAGAGAGAAACCAACAAATTTATTATACTATTTCAGAGAAGGGAAAACACAAATGAAATGAGATTTACAAAGCCTAGGAAACATCCTACACATTGATCTACTTGGAATCACCAAGGAAGTTTCATTAATACTTAGAAGGCTTAAAAAACCAGTCCATAACATTTAGCACAACATTAGCCAAGTCCCCCATGAATATGGAAGTAGAACCAAAGTGGCATCTCAGAATTCAGACCCTGCGAGTGAGAAACTCTGGAACCTTTGTTAAGTCTTTCTTCCCCCTATTTATAAGAAGAGGGGGAAGCTTGGGTTACAGTTATAAAAATATCTTTGCCAAAGCTCCAGCTATCTATTAGAATAGATGTCTCGGCATGCAAGGCTCTATTTCCCAAAATTATTACAATTGGAATCTGGTCCCTTCTTGGAAATAAACAAAAATTACAAAATAATGCAAAGAAAGATGAAGACTGAAAGATGATGGAGTAAGTGCCCCCCTTGTTGTTCCTATGAAAGGGCTTTGGTCAAGCCACGTCTCAGATGTGATGTGCTTCTCTTTTTGTTCATATGTTTTCTATCACTTTCACCTTAACTGCCTGAATATCTTGTTCTCTGGAGTAGGGAGTGGGTCGACTATGAGTGTCTATCGCAGGGTAGAAATGGAGCCCCTCCCGACAATCCTTTGTTGTGTATAGGAGTGGAGCATCATGCCATTCCATTAAGTCTTCTTGATCCCCCCATATTGGTTTACCATTGCACCACTACTTCATTCAATGCTACAACTGCCAACTCCTCCGCCTTCAATGCCATTAGGGCCTTGTTGTAATCATGGCTTTTCCTCTTAAACCAGTGTTTAGAGGGTAGGACCTTCCTATATGCTTTAGCCCCTTTACTTCGGCCCCCTTATCTAATTCCCTTCATATGACCAGGGGCTTGAACCAAGTGCTTCGCCTTAGAGCGCCAAGGCCTTTCGACTCATGTCTGGGGAGCTTTTTCCTTTGTTAATTATAATTCCGCACACCAGCATTTTATAGTGCTTACCTTTGATAACACCCCCTGACACCTGTGATCGTCGATATGTGGGACTGGGCCCACCCAGTATATCGCAATCGCAACACGAGAGAGGGAGAGACCCATCCACTTCTTTTCATACTACAAGCTGATTTTCCGGATGTGGGATCCTCATCAACTATAATACATAAAATATCACATCCGGGATCATCCCCTGCATATCACAATAGCAACCTTGGAGGGCTTATGGTGAAGGAGGGACTTGAATTGTGTGATCGCCGATATTCGATTACAATGGGTGATGTCATCACTACCACGTGTCACCCTATGAGTGGTGACACATGTCACCTGGAAATGCCCCCTTAGGACCCTGAAAATGTCGAATTTGTGTGACATGTGTCCTTTGTACCACCATGTAAGATTTGTACTGTCATGTCATGAGGAAATCAGCTGCCATGTCATATATAAGGGCCAATGGTAGTCTACCACATGGCCCCCTAGAGAAGAGAGTAAAAGCCCCCCCCCCCCCAACCTTGGCTTTTCTTTAAATTCCTTTGTTAAATGATTTTGGCCTTCCTCGGTGCTTTAACATTGTATCGATGATTTAATACTTCGTAGCCTTTTAACCCTAGTCATGTCCCGAATCACTGATTTTTGATGTTGCGGGGAGTGTGATACGAGGGACCGTTAATATCCCGCCACATGGCCCCCTGGAGGAGAGAGAAAGTGGTCCACCCGACCTTGGTTTTCCATGGATTTCCTTTGTTAATCATTTTTCGGCCTTCTCAGTGCTTTAGCACTAAATGCCTAGTTTTCGGTGATTCTTGCAATATCGATGTTCAATGATGATTTTGGTGCTGCACTAGTGTGCAACCCTTTGCACCTGTGATTTCTAATCTACAATATCATCTCTCTTCCTTATGAACCATCGATAAACTGTAAGCATGTGCCCGAGACCCCACCAATAGCCGATTTGCGATAAGACTGAACCTACTGATTGCGATTTGGGATATCAGTCCTTACCTGATCATTGATCTTACCACCTTCCTTTTCTACTGAAGGAAGCTCCGATTGTGATTTTGTGATGAGCCTTTTCCTTTGGGATATTTCCTTTTGCTTTCTAGTTTTCCAAAGGTAACTTTAAAATTGCTCTAACTTCTGATCTAGAAGTCAATTTTCAGACTTCCATATAACGTTGGAAAGATTATCATGAGCACTATGCAATGGAGAGGGACTGATTAAACTTTGAGAGCTTTTGTGGCTTGGGAAATGGCTTCAACTTCATTTCTCTTTCTCACCCTTTCCACAACTCAAAGCACATTTAGCCGTGAGTGACAACACAACAAATGTGAGGGAAGTTGTAAATGTGAAAAACAATATGTTGACCTTTGTAGACTTCTTCAAAATGATGTGAATGATGCCAATTTCAGATGTGGTAAATCTCATAATAAGAAATGGCCACATTGGATGCGGAGATTAAATATAAAAGCTTGTGGACACGGCATGTATTCTAATAAATTGCATTGTAATGTCTACCATGGGCCTCCATGGGTTACAACACCTCAGTATGTTAGTCTTGATGATGAAAGAGATATGAAAATGATAAATATGTTGGTCCTAGTTTGTATGGTGGATATCTTCAAACCAAGGTCGTCATCTTAATGAACCTAGGTTCTGACATGGTAAACATGGATCTGGTCCTCAACTGGGATCTTTCAAGGATATTTTCACAAGAGTGTCACAATTTATCCAGTAAATAAATAGTTAAATTGTATGTTAAAACAAATCAAAGTGGACTGCTCAAGATCCTCTTAGGTGGGTTGTGGTCAAGTGGTTAAATCAAAGCACTTTCACTGCACAAAACTGGGTTCAAAACCACCCGAAGACATGTTACTATATTAATATGGCCAGCGAAGTTATCTACCTCATCCAAAAGTGGGTGGAAGTCTTAACAACCTTGATGGCCCATGGTTGTGGTCTATCTCAACAAACGAGGCAATATGCAAGCATTGGATGAATTTAATGTGGCCAAGGGAATTATCTACCCCATCCAAAAGTGGGTGGAAATCTTAGTAACCTTGATGGCCCATGGTTTTGGCATATCGCAACAGATGAGGAAAGATGCAATCTTGGATAAATTTAATGGAAGAGATATCATTGTCCATCACCTCTAAGAAAAGGTAGAGCCAAATTCGTTAACAAATTGTCATTTTCCAACTACAAAAAATAATATCACAAGACCCTGAACTAGATGGAAAAATACCTTTGCTATTGTAGTCGTCAAGTCATGCATGGAATGTGTGGCCTCATATGATTCAAAGAAAGATTCTTCTTCATACTTTTCTATGGCACTTACATACATCTATGAAAAAGTGTATTAAATCAACTATGAATCTCATATGGAAATAAAGCATAAATATCAACTATGGTGTTAATATCATTCCCAACAAAAAATTATTATTAGCTAAAAATGAATGCATTACACACACAACAGTGTCAACTCCTTTTCTTGCAAAAACAAGACAAACAATTGGATCAATTGAAGGTCGAGCACTAATGCTAATTGATGTCCAGGGAAAATTTGGGCAGGCCAACACACCCTCAAATTATTAATTCATTCAAAATGGGAAGGTCTAATCCCTCATCCAAAAGTTGAAACAATATGAAATGAAGGGCATCAACAAAACCCCACCCATATCAAATACTGAAGAGCTCAGTTAATAATCTTACCATTACCTAAAACCAAAAATGTTTCAAATTTTCAACCAGATTGAAGCTTTGGCCAACCATGTTTGGCACCACCCATTTTCAAGAGCATATGCCTTATAAAATTTACAACATCTCACTTCACAAAACTATATTGCTAGTTAAGTCAATGTGTTGAGCTGCTTTATGCCTCAAAAGAAAACACATGAACTGAAATAATTATTCTAAAAGGAAAAACTCAAAAATTCCAATCAAAATTTGGCACATACCTTCACTTAAATATGTACCAAATACTGCATATCCATGACAGGTCCTTCAAGTCTTCAAAACCAGGGATAACCCCACCTTCGCGTGGTTGTGAAAGGCTTTGGTGTCCACCTCACCAGAAAGTGTAACAAAACTTTTAGGCCTCCACTCATGCTGAAGTAGCACAGTTGTTGTTCCATAATTATTAAGGCACCCCTTAATTGTTATTGGTGGGTCAAAAGCATGTTGAGTGCCTATGGTGAACATATTTTTGTTCCTTGAAAAGCTATGTGATATCTCTGGTCCAACAATCGTCTTTTTTAGATGACTAACAGTGTGCAAGTAAGATTCCTTCAAGGTATCACCCTTACTAGTTATGAAAAGCATGAGTCACTTTTAGTATGAGACCAAAAAACTTTATATCCAATGCTTCATAAAAAAAATAGCAATTGCCCCTAAATTGTACCAAAAACCCCACTAAAATTCACTATTTCAGTTTACAAGAATGGAAAGGACCAAGTCTTACAGGGTCAAAGAAGAAACAAAATCAAGCTTTGAAATGCTCAAGCCTTCATCATATTTCAAGAAGTTTCTTGATGCAATGTAGAAAACAACTTCAACCCCTACAGAAAGGTTCTCGTTTCCAATTACTCATGAGAAATGTGATATTGGAGATGGTGCCAATACAATGCTTGTACTGACCCCTGCAAAATCATGCATATATTGAAGCTCAACCTGTCAAATTTACAATATATAATGTAAGCAAAGTTAAAGTGTAATATGTGTCACAAAAAAATTACAAAAGCATTTTTATCACTATAAAACATGAAGAATGTTGTTAAGCATTGTGTTTATCACAACATACCAGCATCAAATTTTACCATGTAGATAACCTTGTGACTATTGATGATCAAAATTAGGGAGCGTGTTGAACCCTGACTAATAGGGATGTCTGAATAAATGTCTACAATATTACAAAGAAAATGCTCCAGATAGAAACAAGAACAAGATGTTTTGTTGCAATGGTTCTCACATATAAAACCAGTTATTATTTTTAATATCCTTCCAAATGGATTATTTCAAACTACAGAACTGGCAATTTTGATCCCTTCTCAGGTGAGACTAAGCAGAAGAGCACACTACAGATTAAAACTACAATATATTGAAAATATATGCATTAGGGGAAAATGGAACAATTGACACAAATGTATAATCACCTTAATTGTCATGTCTTTCTAAATGGTAAAAATGAATGCCACAATAACTGAAAGAATGTTTTAACTTTTAGAATGTAGCAATGTCCCAATTCATACAAAGTACTGCAGGTTGTTACTTTATAAAAAAGCACCTACATTAAGCATGAAAATCGTTCAAATCTAAATATGATGTCAAAAATAGATTTGATTGTTCAAATCCTACAATTAATAGAGACGACATCTTGCACAAGTGGGTTTTCTCTCTCAAGTTATCTATTCTTAGGGGTAGCCATGACTTCCCTAAGGAGGGGTCAATCTATCTCCTCCTTTGATCCAACCTTTGAGGCACCATAAAATCTTTCAAATATCTTGTGGCAACTTCTTTCTCAAAAGAAAAAGAGCCATAACATCAGCAAAATGATGGTTTATTAAATGGAATTAGTGCTTAAACTCATTCCATCAATCCAAGGAGAAAAGAACTTCATTGCTACGTCTAAAATCTGTGCTCTGAAATATAGATTCAATTATCAACTATAAACCCCAAAGTTACTTGAAAACATCACCCATTGTCACCTTGGTGATCATCCTTCTCAGATAAGGCTAGCTCTCCTCCAACATAAGGGAGGAATCCATGATAAGCCTACAAACTTGTCTTTCAAATGCTAAAAAAAGGTGTTTGCAAAATGATATTGCTTTTGTCTTTTAAGATTTGAAATGGAAATCTAGGCAAGACAAAGTGTCTGGTCCCTAGGCTATAGACTCTAAGAAACAAACAAAACTTTAAAATTGATGAATAATATGTGAGTCATGAAAAAACAATCAAACAACAAGTGTTATCAGTCAAGAATAGATCCAATAAATATGTAGCATCATTCTATCCTAATAGATGGAACATTTGAAGACAATGTGCTCCCCCAACTTGATCTCTTGTAAGTCACATAGCTGAAAATTCCCTTTGAGGTGTGTGATGCAGTGAGCTATCTCAAACCAAAGCTAGTGGGAGCCCACTCTAAATGAACCAAGGGGAATCCTAAGGTTGTGCATCCAGTCTCTATTAGTATAGATACGCCTAACAATAAGAGTCACTTAGCTACATAAAGCACTCAAAATAATAAAATGGAATATTCAAGCTAACGCCCTCACACCTGGTCAATTTTCCTATCACTTTTTGGTTGGATACCAAAATGGAAACTTTGTACCTCCATATGAGTCAGGTCAAGTGTCTCTTGGTCCTATCATAGTTACCAACTAGTTTTCCTCTCAGCTAACAAAAGATCATATTTCTTCTTTTCTCACCAATGTCAATGTCGAGGAGAAGTATCTATTAGGTGAGGAGATCTTGAAATTGGTGGAAGGAACTATTTCAAAGAAATTTCCATCTAGTAAAGGGCAAAAACCATAAAAAAAAAAATTGCGATAGATTATTTGAATTCCAAGTACACAAATTTCATGTTAGGAAGGTTTCCTGATCTGCCAAAGGAAATTTCATTCTAGTAATGTGATGGAATATTGCTCTTAGAGATTGTTGTGTGCATTCATTTTTTTTTCTATGATCTATGACCTCTTCAAGGCTAGCCAACTTTAGGGTGCAAATAACCAATTGAAATATTTTGAATAGGGGTTTGTTTTTGAGTTGTACTACTTATGAGGCATTCACAGGAAAGATAGAGGAAGGTGAAAGGTTGCTAAGGGAACAATAGTTAGCAATTATTGTCAAAAATTCTTTCTACTATGTATCATACACCATCACTGCTATGAGTAATACTTACTTGATGCTTGATTTAGTGCCAAGTACAAAATAATGGAAAATACTTGCCTCTAGACCTATCGCAACCAGTTTGGTGTTCTACATATCATACAAAAAATTGTTGCAAAGTTTCAAGTTTTTAATAATGTTACCAAAATAGAGGGTATGAAAAATGATCACAAATTATGATTGCATATAATATTTGTAGCTTCTTATGTTATAGAGCCTACCATCTTATGCTCTTATTGGGAATTATGTATTTCCACTAACGTTGCATACTGCAAAAATTCAATGAAAACTATGCTATTGCTACCATTAAAAAAATTCTTGTTGAGAAAATTCATCTTGGAATCAATCCATTGACTAAGAGACAACAATAGATTTTGTTGATAAAGTGTTTGGCATAAAGAAATAGAAGCAAAAATTCTATTATGGTTATTTTGACAAATTGCTTTCCCAACAGAGATAAAAACAAACATAAATAAAAGTACAATTGTGATTAGGATCACACATGCAATCATTTACAGAAAATTTATATCTCTAGGTTAAAAAGAAACTTGGCACTCACCGTTACAAAATGAATAAAACAAATTAACAATGACAACATAAAGGTTTTATCTAGATATATTCATAGAATATCCAATTCTTGAATATGAAGTAATATGGTGTAAACATTTTGACTTGATTGGAATCCTTTTCGCAATTGTTTCTAGGTAGTAAGTATAACAATCGATAGATTCGATTACTTCTAGATTCCTTTGAAGTATATATTGACCTTTACTTGAAGTTTTCATTGTTGGAATCTCATGGTTAACCAGGCAAGCTTGTATTCCATATAATGGGTTGGGTGCAATTTGTATTATTTAAGGGCATTATTCAAAACCCTAAACCTAAACCATACCCCCCCCCCCAACAGAAACAAAATTTCAATTTTTGCTAGGTTAGTTATTTTTTTATGTTTTTTTTTCAAGGTGAGGGGGTGGGGGTCAGTAGAGCTTATATTAAAAAAGTTGTGGCTATATGATACAACTTAAGATTACTAAAAATATATAGTCCTGGGCAAGTATAACCTGGAATTCCTTGTTAAGGATGAACCAGTCAAAATACTATGGAGGCCTACCTATATCTGTTTCTTAGAATTCCACAACTATACTGCTTAACATATTGGCATAATAAAAACAGTACTCAAAAAAACATACTAGGTTACTAAAAAAGGGTAAAAATGTAATGCCCATTTTGGGATTTAGTTACTTGGTCTACATGACATGTTAGGGCTTCATATTTCACAGCTGTGGAGCTAGTATCAATGTAGATATCCACATGAATATCTTCAGTGAGGCTTTCTAGTAGCTTCGAGATATGACCATTTAGGGTGTGTCCATAGAATGAGGTGGGCCAGAGGCGGTAGAGTCTACAAAGGTGTTGCTTAAGTTGAGAGTGGGAAATCTCTTAACCTCTAGGTGGAGGTTGAAGTGAACCAATGTGAACCCAACCATCATTTATAAAGACTACATAATTGAATCCATTTTCAGCTAGTTCCCTCTAAAATGGTCATGGAGGCCCAAGGTTCAGCCTCCCATTCCCTCAAATTAAAAACATGATTTGATGTTTCTGCCATGCATTATATAATTGGTCTTGGTGTATAGGGCTATGGATGGCAATTTGGGGCAAGCATTATTGTTGAAATAGGTCCTATAAGTCAAATTTTTTATTCCACCATTGTCAATAATGCACCAGCCCAAGAGAATTTTAATTTGATGGTTGTCACTAAATAATGCCTCAATATTTATGCACAAGTAATCATTGATTAAGTTTAGAATGACAATTATTAACCAATTGTTTGGCCTTGATTCATATCTTCATTCACTGTCACAATGAGTTCAAATTTTCGCACCATTCTGTATTTAGACATTCTCCACTTGAATGAAAGAATTAATAAAATGTTACATTTCAACAAAAAGCAGAGGTGGGCACCAAAAAAATTGTTCCTGTCATGTTATTGCCATGGGTATTGAGTCTCATTTTCTAGTATATTACCAGTAGTAAGTGAATTGTTTCCTGCATGGAGAAATAACCAACACAGAGAAGAAGTAAAAGAGTTACTCTTTATGCAAATAAAATATGCAAACAAGCTGCATAAGGAAGCATTGTATGCAAATACAAGACAACATACAACCATCTCCGAGGAATTGGAAATATCGACATATCTGAATTACTCTGGATCATTTAATGTGTGAAGCTTAAGGGTTTTGAGGTCTTTACACCAGTTATTTTTTCATCCTTGCACGGAATGTCCCATTTTCCAGGATTTAGGGTATAAGAAGAACCAGAATATGGAAGTCAGTGCACCAGTTCAACTGTATGTACATAATTAAATCACTTATACCATCCTCCTCTCAGGATTCCATCCAAAACTTTCCATAGTTGATTTGAGGCCCGAATATTCTATGATTGGGTGTGCAAGTGGTCATGACTACCACTTAAGGAAGTTTTGTTTTGCCTTACTCCAGAAATCTTGACCAAGGAACATCACTGGCTAAGGAGGAGGGATCGTTTGTAGAATGATTGTTGAACTGAAATAATGTCCAAGATTTGTTTCTGAGCTGACCTTATAGTTGTAGCTTTTATAATGATGTGAAATCTGTCCACATGGATACACTTTGATGGAAATTTTTCACTTTGTACCTTCTTCTGGCATCTCTTTCACATCAGCAAAAGCAGATACAAAAGTGGATCCTATGGAACTTTACACATGGTACAAATTTCTAGTTTATGCCAGCACTCTTATTTTATCATCCAACATATGGGAAATGAATTATATGAGACATTAGCCAAGCCAACATATAGTAATAGGGAAAAACCCTTCTTTAGAAGGGTTGTGACCCCTGTCAGGTCTATAATTATGATTTAGGGGTGCTTACAACCTAAAAAAATGACCTACAAAGTTATAGTAGTTACCTTCTTTGGATATTGGTGACAATATGCAGAGGTGTTAAGCAAACCTTATCATTGCCTCGATATGATGATACTGCAGACATATTGTTTTAGCCAATAGTTATATCAAAACGCTCGTTCAAATCTGATTTCTATACCCAGATTTGAAAATAACATTTTCATCGGATTGCAAAGGCATAACCCATTTTTGAAAGTTTCTTATTTTTGAAGGTTGGTTAGTTAAAAATCCTGAAGGACCACATTAGAGGAGAACTCCATCCCATGCACATGGATCACTACTTTAATGTGCCTCTTTTGGAGCTTGGAGGTGGCTACATTTTGAGGAAGATGTGGCTTGCACTTAACATCCTTTTTATGAGGAGTTGGTTAAATTGAAGAAGAATACCCAAGCTTTAAGCGATACAAGGAAGCTGGCATATTCTCCAAGGTCAAAGAGTCAATAAGAAGTAAAGTGCTCCATGCCTGAGGGATACAAGTGTAATTTAATATTAATATATGATTGGATTTTTTTAAGGAATGCCCTAGATATAAGGATGAATGTAACATTTTTTAGTTGTTAGCACAAATCTCAAGAAGTTATGCCTTTGAAATTCCATAAAACATTTCAAATAGTGTTTCAAAATTCTGAAATGCCATCTAAAATGGCAAGTGGCATTTCAAGGAAAAATGGGCACATCTTAATCTAGTTTAACTGTGTTTTGACAGGGAAATTTACCACATGAACCTGCCCAAGTGCTTTAAATTGGCATTGACATAAATTTTGACACTAATTTCACATTGAATAAGCTTCTAGAAAACCATTACACCCTTTATTTGTTCTAAACACAATTTACCACTTATTATTTCCTCACACTTTCTTCCAGATTGTTTGAGCAAAGGTATCTCCTACAAAAAAAAGAAGCGCTTTTGTTGTGTGTGAAGCATTATGATCTGGTTTTGTAGTCACAACCAAAAGACAGTTGTGAGCAACAACATTGTTCCACACTTCATTTCTTCACATTTTCTTCAACAAATTTTAAGAAAAAGTGTTTTCTACAGCTACACCAAGCATGCTATATGAATTTTGAATAGCATGGATAGTATTGGAGGCTACATTTAGCTTTTCTTAATGAATTATCCTTTCTTCTTGTGCTATTTTATATGTATAGATAGACAGACCGATATTGTTTCCATATTTCATTTTTTTTGTCTTTTTACTTTTTTATGGGGGCTTAGGCAAGGATCATGTTTCCAGCATGTACCCCTCTCCCAATACCATGCAAATTTGCTTTCAAATATTTTTGAGATGGAAACTCAAAGGCTTTCTAAGAGAGCCCTCAATAAATCTCCAAGGCATTTGTCACACTTCAAAAAATAATTTCAACTCAGAGTGACTTTTTAAGTTAAAATTGAGGCCCTTCAAGGTTGATTAGAAATGGGCTTCTAAGATGTTCATTTAAGGATTTAACAACTAGGGATATTTATTCTAAAAATATTAACATAACAATAATTCTAATAATGTTGATGCATCACTACAATAACAAGATTAACAAACCCAAAGAGTTTCCACAATTTACAACTGAAACTCTATCAAGAAAGTATCCAACAAAATCAAGGATAAAATTCCCCAAACACTACCAAATATCATATTTTTCATTTTTGATGGGGAGTTAGTGGGGGAAGAAGGAGGGGCCATGTTTCCAGCATTTACCCCTCTCCCTATACCATGCAACTTCACTTCCAAGGATTTTTGAGATGGAGACTCAACTTAATGGCTTTCTAAGAAAGCCCTTAATCAATCTCCAAGGCATTTGTCACACTTCCAAAAATATTTCCAACTCATAGTGACTTTTTAAGTTAAAATTAAGGCCCTTCAGGGTTGATAAAAATGGTCTACTAAGAGGTTCATTTATGGATTCCACAACTACATATATTTATCCTAAAAGACATAACAATACTTCTATAATGTTGATACATCACTAGGATAACAATTTTAACACATCCAAAGCGTTTCCACAATTTACACTGAACTGAAACTCAATTAAGAAAGTATCCATTGCAAGAGACCATTAGGTATCCATTACTTTTATATAGTCCTGCCAGCAATTTTCATACTAAAAAATTTCAGTATAATATTCAAGATTTTCTCAAATAGATACCAAAAGGAGGGAAAAACTAAAATTAACTGAGAGAAGAGAATTTTCTCTTTCCACACTGATGGCCAAATAAATTTGTCCTTACAAGAAATAATGGAGTTTACTCTGAAAATATTCGATTTCATTTGAATTTAAAGTTACAAACCATATGATGCCTAAAAAAATTCAAGTTTACTCACAGTCTAGGTCAGCAACTATTACATAATCCGGAAAACCATCAAATTGCAATTAGATTATCTAAAAGCCTGAGAGTTCTTCATGCTATAAAGAAACAGAGAAGCTAGCCATTACTCTAAGTAGCATTGTTCATTTAGTATGGCATAAAACACTGATTTGTTTTCAATTTCAAAAAGCTCAGTTACATAACCTAAGCACCATTCAAGTAATCTGTTCATAATTTACTAATTTTGGTTTACTTGTGGGGAGAATGGTCTTCTAATCAGTTTCATTGTTTTCAAAGATCATTGCTATAATTAGAAGATTATAAGTTCATGTTAAAAGTTTAACTTTCCAAGGCAGTATCTCTAAACCCGCTCATCTAGAAGTAGCTACTAGTTAGGAATTCCATAAACATAATGGAGTTTCTCTTTGTCTATTGTGATATCATACCTCCTACAAGTGCACTTAACAATGAAAGCCTACAAATATAATATATGTTAGTCTTGGTGCCATTAAAGAAATGCAAGATTATGAATCTTGATAATCGAAAAAAGTAAAGTGGAGGAAATCAATCTAAAACTAAACAAGCTAAAAAAAAAAAGAATGGATTTTCACTTCTCATCTATAGAGGGATTTTCAAATTCCAAACTTAATTAGGTATGTGGTGGACAAAAAAGCACCTATATGAAGGGAAAGAAAACTTCCATCATTTATAACTTCCTTTGAGGTACAGGCTTAGCAAAACCAAAATAACTCACAAGCATTATATCTCCTTGAAGGTAGTGATTCAATTGCACCTTCTAGTACAAATAACTTGTTGAAACTTCAATCTAGTCACTAGCCATGCCTTTGCTTCTCATTCCTTGTTCTTAAGATAAGGACTCATGGCATGAAAGCAATAGCTGGAAGAAATTTTGGCAAGGTTAAATGCCTAATAAGAACTAAACTAAGATTACAGATAGACACCAAGAGAGTGTTGGTACACTTAGGTAAGTTATAAATTTACCTTCTAACTCAAGTAACCATGATTCAATTGCTTAAGTTGTTCCCTTATGGGAAAAACTGTTCTAGCAAAATTCTAACCTAGCCATCCCTATGGGCCTGGTTCTAAATATCCCTAAACCAAACATCACTACTGGGTTTCTACTAGTAGGTTTGGATGCTTGTGGACACCCACAAGCCAATGCAACTTCATATAGTGTGTCCTCTAACATATAAATGTTGGAGATAGAATTGATTTCTTATTCAGTGCTATAGGCATATTGTAGGTGTTAACCCTGTACAGAAATTACCTATATACGAATTCTAAAACACATAAAATAAAAATGCGAGAGCATAAAACACATATACACAGATATTTTCCCCTGGATCCCAAAACCGGGACTACCAGCTTGATTTTTAATTATGTTCCTTTCAATGTTATAATACATATTTATACATGCCGAAGCATCCAATACCATGGACCGAAAACCATCGCGTCCAATACCATGGAACGAAAACCCATCGCGTCCAATACCATGGAACGAAAACCATCGCATCCAAAATCATGTGCGAAAATCATGCAGAGAACCATAGGTGGGTCTGCCCAACCTAACATAGGGTCCAAAACCAAAATTTTATGGGACGCTACCTCAGACCCCATAAAGTGGGGTTATGGGTACACCTCAAACACCTTGTGACCCCCCCTGCTACACAATCGGTGCAATGAAGGGGGCTTCAGCCCCTCTCTAACCCCCCGGTTAACTACGTGGGCTAGTCGTGGAAAGAATATAACACAACCCAACATTCTCCCACTTGTTGTTTTCTTTCCACGGGGGGGCCACAAGAGAGCTTAGTCATTTTTCCAGCCCTGAAATGCCCATTGTCTCTCTACACCAAGAGAACTTTTTAGAGCTCATAGATTTTTTCAATGCATCTGCAGTATTCTTCAAAGTGTCCACCTTTATCAGCAACACCTTTTTGTCTCCTATCGTATCCCTCACAAAGTGATATTGAACATCGATGTGCTTTGTCTTTGAATGATATGCGGGGTTCTTTGCCAAGAAAATTGCACTTTGGCTATCACAGTCTATCCTTATAGCTCCCTGTACTAACCCCATGCTTGAACACAATCTCTGCACCAAACTGCTTCCTGCTTGCATGAGTGGCTTCCATGTATTCTGCCTCTGTAATTGATAGTGCCACTGATAGTGCCACTACAGATTGTTTCTTACTCATCCAACTGAATGCACCTCCAAATAGGTTAAACACATACCCACTTGTAGATCTTCTCTGATCCAGATCTCTAGCCCAATCTGCATCAACAAAGCCATGAATATCCAAAATTCTATCCAATCCTGGTCTTCCTTGGTAGCATAAACCATAATCACTAGTGCCACGCAAATACCTGAAAACCCGCTTCACTGTTGTCCAATGCTCCTTCCCTGGTTTTCACATAAACCTGCTCAATACGCACACTGCATGAGCAATGTCTGGTCTAGTATAGACCATTGGATACATCAGCCTACCGAATGCACTTGCATATGGAACATGAGACATGTCCTCTTCCTCTTCTTGTGCCTTGGGACACAGTTTAGCAGATAACCTCACACCTACAAGAATAGGAACCTTCACCGGTTTACTATCTTGCATATTAAACCTCTGCAGTATTGCCTCGACATACTTCCTCTGGTTTAACCAAACCTTCCACTTTTCCCGTTCTCTTTTAATTTCCATGCCTAGAATATAGTTTGCAGCACCAAGATCTTTCATGTCAAATTTAGAGGACAATTGGGTCTTCAAATCCTAGATAATCTCTTTGTCATTTCCAACCAGCAACATGTCATCCACGTACAAGACCAGATAAATAACACAGTCACCAATTAATTTAAAATACACACAGTGATCTACTTTGATTTTGGTGAAGCCAAGTCCCCATATAAATGTATCAAATTTCTGATACCACATCCTTGGTGACTGTTTTAACCCATATAGAGACTTCTTTAACTTGCATACTAGTTCTTTCTTTTCCTTCATCGCAAAGCCTTCAGGTTGCTTCATGTAGACCTCCTCTTCTAGATCCCCATGAAGAAATGTTGCCTTCACATCCATTTGTTCTACCTCAAAATCAAAAGCAGCAGCAACAGATAAAAGTAATCTAATAGAAGGTACCTTGGCAACAGGAGAAAAAATATCACCAAAATCAATTCCCAGCACCTGGGAATAACCTTTTGCTACAAACCGATCTTTGTATTTCTCCACTTTTCCTTTTACATTTGTCTTCTTTTTGAACACCCATTTGCTTCCAATGGTTTTCCTTCTAGCCGGCAACTCCACCAGATCCCAAGCCTCATTTTTGTGCAAAGATGCCATTTCATCAACCAGCGCCTCTTTCCAGAGTTTTCCATCCTCTAAATCTACTGCTTCCTTCACAGTTTCGGGATCATCATCATTAATAGATAAAGCAAAATTTGAACAGAAAGTAGATGACTATACCTTTCTGGCTACCTTCTTTCAAGAACTGATCTTCTTACACTCGGAGTTTGTGGCTCTTCATCTTCTGATTCCTCCTATGTTGTAGAGTATGATTCTTCCTCCTTTAGCTAAAACTCTATCTTCTCAAGTTCCTTTGGTTGGGCTTCATGTTTAATAGCATCTTTCACCTCTCTGAACACCACATCTCGGTTGTACACAACCTTCCTTGTTACTGGGTTCCAAAGCTTATAAGCCTTCAAACCATTATTATACCCAATATAGATGCACTTTCCAGATTTACTATCCAACATGATTCGTTTCTCCTTTGGAACATGTACATGTGGATCACATCCAAATACCCTCAGATGTGAAAGAGAGGGTTTTTTACCAGTCCATACCTATTGTGGATTCTTACCCTCCAAAGCTGATGAAGGTGACCTGTTGACCAGGTAACATGCAGTATCCACCACCTTTGCCCAAAATTCCTGTCTTAACCTGGCACCACTGAGCATGCTTCTTGCCCTTTCCATCAACATCTTATTCATTCTTTCTGCAACTCCATTTTGTTGAGGTGTATATGGAGTAGTTTTCTTTCGTGCTATACCACACTTCTTATAGAATTCTTCAAATTCCTTGCTGCAGAACTCTCCACCATTATCTGTCCTCAACACCTTTATCTTCTTCTCTGTATGATTTTCCACGAGAGCCTTAAATTCTTTAAACCTGTCAAAGACTTCATATTTCTTCTTAAGGAAATATATCCATGTA
>APFE031477743.1:22010-43054 GCA_000404065.3 Pinus taeda | reverse complement strand
ACCATGCATCAATACCATGGTTTACTCATACCATCAACTAATACCATGGGCCCATTACATTATTATTAACTACTTGTGGTCCCTTACATGACATGGGTTAACCACCTTATTCATTACTATGGCCCATCCCATTATTACATTATTACCGTGGGTACCTCCCTCGGTACCCCATATTACCCCCCCTAGGTACATAACAATGACCCGCTTCGACCCTCTTTTGGAAATTTTTTAAAGATGGAGTTGAAGCTTCCAAGTCTAGAAGCTTCGTGAACAGAAATCTGGTAAATGGTTGAGCAAGATAGAGTCAAGAGAGATTGTTTGGGCTCTTTTTCCCTATTAAAATATAACAAACCAAAAGGGATAAGGCCTATCCAATCATAAGAGGATCCATTCCCCCTCTATCAAAGCTATATAAACTTCTCATTTTCCAACCTCAGCTAGCTAATGAAAGGGCTAGAATAATCTGCAAATCTTGATAGCCATCTTTAGAACCTTAGCCTTCTAAGTTGTGTTTGTGAAGGAATAATAAGTTTGTAGTGTTTAGTTTGGAGAAAAGAGGAAGAAGCCTTGAACTTCCATTGTTTTGACGGTCAATCATGAGATGCTAATAGTGGTGCTGGAACCCAGGCATGTCGAAGGAGACTTGCAATGTTAAGGTGAAGGTTGTACTTTCCTTTTTGTCTTATTAATAAAACAACTGATATTTTGTTTCCTATATAAATTGCATATGTTAGTTGGTAGCTTAAGACTCCTTAGCCTCTTAAGTAGATTGAATATTTTGTATGTTATCATGTGTTCTTTAGCTTCTTGTCTCATTGTTTCAGTTACTTGTTTGACACTAAGGAGATGATTACTAGAGCAAAGGCACAAAGACTTTATTAGACAAGGATTAGTGATACAAGAGGTAGGATCTTATCCTTGCTAGATCTAAGGGAACTTATATTAGATTATCTTGTTTGTGGCTAGACCCTCTCCCCTGGGCTAGAGGGATTTTCTCTTTCCATAGAGAGAATCTTCCTACTCCACAAATTGGCAACCATACTGGGGATCCATCCCTCTCCTTGGATTGTTTTTCATTTCATGATTTGTGACAAATTTTCTTGTTTCATGCTTTCTCTTTGGTAATCTTCACTTCAAGTCATCTACTACTTGGATTCTTAAATTTAGAGTGATAGGTATGGTTATGGTTTGTGAAATTTTTTACTTTTTCTTTGAATCCCTTGATCAATGTTATTTATTTTCTGACAGTCACGTCGATCGGCATGAATTCCTTTTGAACAGTCACGTCACAACCCCTTCTAGCACTTGTTGCTAGTTAGAAAGTCACATCAATGCCAATAGGTTAAAATCAAGGTTTCTCCTAAATCATTGTCAGTGTGCCTTGTCCTCATAAATTCTGTTTCTTGGCTTGTTTTCCTGTATCCTCCCTGGCTAGGATGCTTTATTAGCTTGATTTGTATGAGATTTCCTTACTTGATTTTTTGAGTTTTTGGAGGGTTTGTGTCCCTAGGACATCTAGGTCATTGTCCATTCATTTTTTTGTCTGCTCATCAAGTTGAGTTGTTGGTTGTTTCTTCGTGCATTTCATTTTTTAGTCTTTACATCTATCTTTCTTTGTTACCAATTGAACAAGTAAAAAGATTCATTTGCTCTTGTCTTGTGTAATATCTCTTTTCTGAGCATAGATCACATTGCTCGGTTGGTTTCGATTGAATCTTTGCATTTGATTTGAAAGGAGTTCTTTTTATCATGCTTTGCATTTGATTGATGTTTGGTTGTTAAAAAAAAAAATCAATCCTAGCATTCCATTGAAGAAAACACATCATTCTAGTTTGATTAATTGATATGTTGCATTGATTAGCATCATTAAAACCTAGGATTGCATCATCATGAGCATGTGAAATGAAATGAACTTCTTTTACTATTAAAAGGACTAGTTGAAGTGCATCTAATAGGAAGAGTAGGAAGTGGAAATAATTTTCATTATTTTGTTTTGAAAAGCGAAGTAGTGAAGAGTCATCTTGCTTTCGATTGCTTGTTTGTTGCATTTATTGTTTTGTCTTCTCTCAATTAGTGTAAGCATTCATCGAATTGAAAGGGTTTTGTCTCATATAGCTGCACATATGAGTTTTTTCAGGTGACATCGATAGGGCCTAAAAACTGAGACTTAATTTCAAGATAAACCTTTAAAATATATTCAATTAACCTAAGGAGCATTTGAAACTAAATGCTCACATGTAGAGGTCTAGGCTATAGACGTGTTCTAGCGTCTTTCAACCTAGTAGCTGTCGTTCGCTTCAGCATTAGAAAATGCTAGTACAAACTTGTACTCGCCATACCATCCTGTATATAAAGGGAGACCGCACTAGGTTTACAAACCTTTGTCCACAAGAAGCCGAGTTTTCCACCTTGTACACATGATACACCGAACACAAAATTTGGGGAGATTGCCTACCCATACTTCTCGGTTCGTCGGGAGGTATTCTGCAGTTCACGGTTACTTGGTAATCCTTTTTTCCTAGATAATCCTGAGTAGTCATTTTGGTCTTTTTGACTCTTTAAACTTAAAATATCATCGAGCACTTGTCCTTTCGAGTTCGTTCAAACCAAAAGATACTAGAGTCATCTTTTCCTTTTCCTCGACTCTTAAAACATGAAAAGGCGCCAATCTGTTTCAGCGTCTTAAAATTTTTTGCCCACAATCACATCAAATTCCTGATAGTCTTATTCTGGACCACATCGTGAGTATATCCCTTAATATATTTTTAAAGCCTTGAAATTAATCTTCTCTTTTTCTTGAGACAAAGTCATCATGGTTGAACCATTAGGTTTTCCTCATTCCTCTTCCTCTCCATCATCTGGAAGGTCATCTAGAGAATCTTTCCCTAAACTTTTGCAGTCTCTTGAGGTTCAATGTGTTGAACTTGGAATTATCTCGAGTATTCAACCTTTGTCTTCTCGTCCACCTACGTCAGATACTGAGTCACCTTATGAGTCTAGCCGGATTCCCATGATAATCCTATTCAGACTCCCGAGAGTCCGCAGAATTTTAATAGTCTACAAGGACTGATCACAGACCCGTTTGTGGTATCTCCACAGCATCCTTATAGTCTATATGACTAGCCTAGAGTTCCATTGGATTTGTCTCCTCATTCATCTTCAGCTCATCGTCGATTATTTTCTATGGAGTCAGAAGGCGAAATTCTAGTCTCCTCTCCAAGTTAGTCGGAATTTTCTGCTACTCACACTCTTCAGGTGGGTGATGAGCATGCATATGAGTTCCCTCTGGAAGTTTTCCCTTATACAAGAAGCATCATGTCTAGCATTTACCATGAATATAGTGAACCCATATTACCACATGGTTATACCTCTCTATCTCAGTTGGTTTCGGGCACTCCTAGTGCCTCGTCGTTGTATCAAAATCCTATATGGTCTTTTGACGCTATGCCTACCTCAGGTTTGTTCGTCCAAAACACAACCTCTTGACCGATTCTACAAATTGCAGTCACTTTAGTTCCGGTTGAACCTACCATTCCATCTCCGCTTGTTTCGTCGTTTCAACCGACTCTTCCAGTTCAACCAACAGCCTTATTAAGTAAGGTCTCGTTAAGTTCTTCTATCCCTCCAGTGAGTGGAAAAACGGTGCCACTGCCTAAGGGGCAAGATTTGAATATCTCTATAATGTCAGGCCAAACCAATGTGAGTGGATCACAAACTTACATGGTTGGAATGAATCAACCTTTTTACGGCACTATTCCTAACCCTATTGATTTATCTGGGTCAGGTAACGTCCAATACCAGCAACCTTACATGGTTCAAGTTTCGTTCCAACTGAATTATGTTCCATATGGTTCACAAGCCTTGGTTACCCCGCCTTACATTCCTCAATCTGGGCCTTATGTTCAGCATGGCCAATCCGTTTTTCCTAGGGGGTAGGGCCAGATTCAATTCAGGAACTATCCAGGAATTGTCTAGCTACATGTTCAGCAACAAGGGCAACCTTCGTTGCAGCAAGCGAAAGCATTGCAGCAGCAAGGAAAACTGCTACAATTGTAAGGGAAACCTTTGCAATAGTCACAGCAACTTTTGTAGCTGCAGACGCAGTTTTTTCAGCAATCCTCCCAACCCTCGTCCTCGTAAGGCCAACCTTTGCAGAGGTAATCCTGTGCAGTAGCAAAGCCAATATTTACAATAGCCACAAGGCCAGCATATGCAGCAGCAAAGCCATCCCTTACAGCAGCAGGCCATATATGAATATCAGCAGGGTCAGCCCGTTTAGGGCCAAGGCCAATCTTTGCAAGGTCAAGGTCAACCCCTGCAACAGTAGGTTCAAAATCCTTATGTCCAAGGGCAGCAGGGTCAAAATCCTTATGTCCAAGGGCAGCAGGGTCAAAATCCTTATGTCCAAGGGTAGCAAGTGCAAAATCTATACATCCAGGGTCAGCAGTTTCAAAATCCTTATGTCCAAGGTCAACAGGATCAACAAAATTTTAACCGATATGCCTATCAATGGCCTATGGTAGGACAGTATCAAGGTGCTACCTAGGACAAGACCCTCCCTACGAGCAAGGTAACCTATAGTGGGGGTAGAATCAAATGCCATATGGAGAAAATCCTCCACTATGGGGGCAAAATCCTTACCAACAAGGATGGGTTCCTCAGCCTGGGCCTACTCCGAGGCCCTAAATTCCTTTTAATATGCAATTGTCGTTCTTGGCCACGTTGGAACTGCCCGATGTGTCAAAGATCATCAATGATCCTATCCTTCATTCACCTTACTGGCCTCCAGTTCTGACGAAAGTTTTGAGTGATTGCCCAAACTTTGAGGGAAAAGCAAAGGAGGATCCATAAGCCCACGTGATGGCATATCACCTCTGGTGCTCCTCCAATTTATACATCGATGATTCTATATGCCTACGACTCTTTCAGAGAATTCTCATAGGAACTACAACAAAATGGTACATCGAGTTGACTCGAGCTACCTATAGTGACTTCAACACTCTTGCTATGGCTTTCCTCACTCATTTCCAGCTATCGTTTCGCTATGAAACTAACACCTATATGCTTACATCACTTAAGCAAGACACCATGACCCATATCTTCGATCACATCCACAAATGGAGACATTGGCATCACCTGATCAAGTTTGAAATTGTTGATCAGTTGTTGACAGAATGGTTCACAAAATCACTCATCAGCAAAATTATTGAGGACATAGCTATGGGTGGGTGTGTTACCGAGGAGCAAGCCATCACTCATGCCAGTATTTAGACCTCGTCTACTCGCAATATAGCACATTATATGATATGTTACCTAATTCTCCAAGACCATCATCAAATCTGACAGAATCGAAGTCTTTACTATACCTCCTGTTGATGGAGTAATTGGTTATGTGTCTCAGACTCCCGTGAAATCTTCTTCCAAGCAAAAATCGGTCTTGAACACTGGTTCCAATGATCCCTCTCGAAATTCATCTGGTCCTGGTAAAACCTCTAAGGTTCATGTTGTCCAGTCTACCACCGCAGAAAAAACCTCTAAGGGTAAAAATAAGGGTAAAGGTAAGGCCAAAGCCAATGCCCCGAAACAAGGCCCTCCAAAGTCTTCTTGTGGCGATGCTTCTCAAAGAAATCTGAAGTATCCATACCTCATCGGTGAGGAGGATCACTACACTAAGGATTATCCCCGACACTCTAAAGTTATTCACTTGCTAAAAGGGACCTCGACTGTCTTAAAAGAACCCTTTCTGCCCCAGAAAACCGAATTGGTAGACTAGCCTCAGTCTTCCGCTTCCACTGGTTCCAAAGTTTTTATGATTCATACACCTATAAATGTGGCTACCAAACTAAATATTATCAAACCCCAATGGTAGGGAAAGAGAAAGAAAGTAACCCTTCCTCCTCTATCCCATTGACCTCCAGTCATCTCCATATCAAGCGACCTAATCTTGATTCTTTTGTCTGACCACCCTCTCGAGGTGTGATGCGAAAGTCCTCGTATAATCTAAATGCTAGAGTTGCTCAGCACTATAATATTGTTGAGGACTTGCTCAAGGGCCATTAGCTATGTCTACTCTCGAGGTCCTTCAAAGTTGTCCCTCTCAGTGGAAAGCATTAATGTCAGCCATTGGAGGTATTGATCCATCTTATTCCAATCTTATTTGCTTTGATATGGAAAGCCATGTTTCACGCTTGCCTCATCAAATTTCCTTTCTCATTCAAGTAATCATTAATGAAAATATGATTCACAGGAACGTCATTAATGAAGGTGCTTGTACCTGCATCATGTATGTGGCTTGTTGGAAGGAAATTGGTTCTCCTACCCTGAACCAATCACCTAACACGTTGGAAGCCTCTGATGGACGTGATTCTTGACCATTCCGTTTCCTTCCTAATCTTGCCATTACCTTGGAAGGTAAGATAGTTAATGTCAAAGTAGAAATTGTTGATGCAAATCTTAACTATAATATTCTACTCGAGCGGAGATGGACCATGTTATGCATGTTGTAGCCTCCTCTATGTTCCACGTGCTCTGTTTTACTCATCAAGGGAAAATCATCATGGTCGACCAGTTGTCTTTCTTTGCCTCTTATTCCTAGGATGGCAATGTTCCTTACATGAAGCATATCGGTGCTCCTTATGAGTCTTGGCGTTGGACATTTTAAAGATCCCACCTTAATTGGTATTTTTCCTCTCCCACCTTTGCATGTTTCCTCAGTCAACATGATCTCGGTTAAGTCTAATCCTTGGGTCATTCCTCCTCTAAATCAAGTTGATGAGTGGGGTGATGTCATGTCATTAAGCCCTGCCGATATTAATTATGTGGAGATTGTTTCGGTTTCAGCCTCGGCATCTACTGATCACACTTCTTTGGGTACCTCTCTTGATGTGTATTCTCAATCTCCTTGGCTTGGTTCTTTAGATTCTTCTGATCCCTTAATCGAGACGTTTCCTATTGACAAAAGTATCATGGAAATTATGTCTCTTTAGGAAGCACCTTGGAATGATACTCATCATCATTCCTCGTTTCTGCCTAGCCCAGAAGTCATGTCTACCTGTCTTGAGAAGTTCTCTTCTCATTTCCCGACCCAACCACTTCAACCGCCTATCATGACCCATAAAGTTTGGTCGAAAGGGAACATGAGTAATATTACCCAAACGATGCCTATTGACATTTCTGTTAAGCTTTGTATTGTTGAAAACATTCATATTGGGGTAACTAGTTCTCATAATGAGATCAAGCTTTATACTTGTCTTTTCCAAGAGTTTCAAGATGTTTTTGCATGGTCATATGAATAAATGCATGGCATTGACCCAAGTATAGTCATGCACGAAATTCCAACTTATCCCAACACGAAGCCTGTTCGCCAACGACTTTCCTATGCACCTTAGAAAAGTGGCCACCATCAAGGGAGAAGTTGAAAAAATTCTTAAAGCTGGATTTATTTATCCTATTCCTCTGATAGATTGGGTGTCTAATATTTTACTAGTGGCTAAGAAGCAAGGCACCATTCGAGTCTATGTTGATTACTGTGACATTAATCGTGCATATCCGACGGACAATTATCCCACTCCTTTTATCGACCAGATTATAGATGAATGTGTTGTGAGTGAGCTTTTCTCCTTTATGGACAGTTTTTCTGGTTATAACCAGATAAACATTGCGCCCGCTAATCAACACAAGACTGCCTTTATCTGTCTGTGGGGGATGTTTGCATATAAAAATCTCCCTTTTGGCCTTAAGAATGTTGGGGCTACCTTCCAGAGAGTGATGTCTTAAATAGTGTTCAACCTTATTTGGATGATCTTCCTGCTCATTCACGTAAGTGTGGTGACCATCCCGATCACCTTCGACAAATATTTCTTCGTTGTCGACATTATAACATTCGACTCAATTCGCATAAGTGTGTCTTCTGCATTGAGTCTAGCTGACTTCTAGGTTTTATTGTTTCGAAGGATGGTATTCGTCTTGATCATCTTAAAGTCGAGGCTATTCTTAATCTACCCCCTCCTTCTTGTTTACATTAGTTATAGAGTCTACAAGGGAAAGCAAATTTCTTTCATCACTTTGTGTCGAACTATACTGCTATCTTTAGGGTTCACCCAGTTTATTAAGCAAGGTAATCTATTTCATTGGGATGAGACTACCCAAAAGTATTTTGATGACTTGAAAGCTATCCTCATTAATGCTCCTTTATTGCATCCTCCACACTATCATCAATATTGTTTCCTCTGTCTAGCTGCCGCTTCTAGCACCATTGCTATGGTCCTAGTACAATATAATGATGAAGGTCATGAACATGTCATTTATTACCTTAGTCGCAATATTCTCGATGCTGAGACATGTTATGCTCATGTTGAGAAGTTGGCTCTAGCTGTTGTTCAGGTTGTTCAACACTTTCGGCATTATATTCTCCTCTGCACTACAACCATGATTTCTGATTGCAACCCCATGACTTATATTTTGAATCGTCAGTTGCTTGGGGGAAAATATTCCAGGTGTATTTTCATCCTTCTAGAATTCGATTTGGTATTCACTACTGCCAAATCCAAGAAATCACTTGTATTCACAGAGTTGATTTTCTCTTTTCCCTCTACTTCTCTTCCTACTGGTGTTGATGAGCAGTTACCCGACGAGACTCTCTTTTTCATTAGCACTCTCGATCCTTGGTATGGTGATATCATCATGTATCTCCAAACTTCTACCTTTCAGTCTGCATTGTCCAAGGATGATTTTCGATGCATTCGGCATCAATCCCAACCATACAACATCATTAGAGATACTTTATACTACATTGGTGTTGATTCAATTCTTCGCCGATGTTTAACTCTCAATGAGGCTGAAAGATTCTTAAATGACTGCCATTCTGCCGCATGTGGTGGTCATCTATCTAGCTATGCCACTACTCAAAACATCCTCCATGATGGTTACTTCTGGTCCTCCATTTTTAAGGATTGCATTCTTGGTGTCTGCAACTACCACCAATGTCAAAGTTATCAGCAGAAAATGGGCAACCCACCTGCTCTCCTTCACCCCACTATTATCCTTGGTCCCTTTGCCAAATGGGCATTTATTTTATGGCATGTAACCATCATTCGGTAGAGGGCATGGTTATATTATTGTTGCCATGGATTAATTCACAAAATGGGCCGAAGTGATGCCTATATATTCAACTGACGGTAAAACAATGGCACAATTTCTATTCAATCATGTAATTTCTAGGTTTGGAGTGCGTCAAGCCATTGTCACTAAGCATGGCTCCCATTTTCACGATTATACGATGGCTGAGCTGACTTTGAAATTGGACTTGCATCACGACAACTCAACTTTGTATTACTCGCAGGCCAATGACCAAGTTGAAGCGTTAAACAAATTTTTAGTTACTATGCTTCAACACACCATTGGGATGAACAAATCAAATTGGTATCTCATGCTTTTTTCAGCTTTGTGGGCCTACCAAACCTCGACTAAATATGCAACTGGATTCACACCTTTTCAGTTAATCTATGGTCTAGAAGCTACCTTACCGATTGAATGTGAAATTCCCTTACTCAAATTGGCTGTCGAACTACTCCCTAAAACCTCACCTCAAGAAGAGTGTCTCCTATATTTGGAACGACTAGATGAAACATGCCGTCTCGCTGCTTTGATTATTGAAGCTCAGAAAAAGCAAGTCAAATCCAATTTTGATCAGTTGGTTTCTCCTCGTGCTTTTTCTAAAGGTGATTTGGTTTTGCTATATGACCAAGATAACGATAAGCTGGGGGAAGGTAAATTCAAACCCATGTGGCATGGGCCCTATATTGTCAAGCATGTATTAAGAAAGGGGGCCTATGAGCTAATTTCTTATGAGGGTAACCCTTTGAGCAAGGCCCACAATGGGCTGTACCTCAAAAAGTATTATGCGTGATTCATCTCACATGGTTACTTGTGTACATAAGTGTGTTATTCATTTTTGTGTAGTTTAGTTTGGTTTGTTCTTTCAAGCAACTTTGCTACTTATTATGTATCCACCTTCTTTGCAGATGTCTACAACTCCTTATGTTTGTTTCGCTGATGGTGTTTGTCGTAGCACCTGGAATCTATCATCTGTGGCATGGGCTATTTATGACCCTCATGGTGATTTGACCGATCTTCAAGGTATTTGT
This sequence comes from Pinus taeda, assembly GCA_000404065.3. Lineage (NCBI taxonomy): Eukaryota > Viridiplantae > Streptophyta > Pinopsida > Pinales > Pinaceae > Pinus > Pinus taeda. The sequence goes on along the minus strand of APFE031477743.1, from coordinate 32,909 downwards.
TTGGGTCAAACAACTAATAACATTGTTGAATGTAGCGCAGCTATCGAACTCTTGTTAGAAGCCATTACTCTTGGCATTTGAGAAATGGTTGCTAACCTTGATTCACAACTTGTAGTTCTTCAGCTCAATGGGAAATATTCTATCAGAAACCCTCAGATATTGAGAATGCATTTTCATATTCGTCTTTTGGAAAGAAATTTTGATTATATTACATATCATCACATTCCTAGGCATATGAATACATTAACAGATGCATTGGCTAATTATGTTTTAGACAAACATTTACGAAATATGTGAAAAAACATTGTAAACAAGAAATATAGCATATATGTATATATATGTATATATATGTATATATGTATATATATGTATATATGTATACATATATGTATACTATATGTATACATATATGTATATACATATATGTATATACATATATGTATATACATATATGTATATACATATATGTATATACATATATATATATACATATTATATATATAATATATATATATATATATATATATATAATATATATATATATATATATATATATACACATATATGTATATACATATATATATGTCGATAAAGTTTGAGTGTGATACATCAACATCCAAAAAATAATATATGTGTTCTGAATACATTCGTGGCTCACAAGCCTCAAAACTGTAAATGCTAAACTATGGACTCTTCAACGTGGTGATCATGATAACATGTTACTACTCGTACTACACAAGTCAATAATCATCATATTCGATCAGATGCTCCCACTATGTGTCGTGATAACAGTGAGGAATGTCCTCGATCTATACATCCTCTAGGATTCCTCCCATTAGGCCCTCCAGATTTCGGGAAATCTCTTCTTCGTTGTCCACTCCTTCCTAATAAGGAGCAACCTCAAACTATTGAGTCACATGTCTAACTATAGGGGACATCCCTCCTCGTCTTCCCGGTCCAACATCTGCATTTACGAAATCAGGATGTCACGAATACATATATGCAAAAACAATAATAATAATTAAAAAAAAAAACAAAATGTTTTCTCACCTCCATCATCAAAATCCTCTCCTTTTGGGAGTGGCATATCAGGATCATCGTGAAAACCAGTCTCGTTGTATGGCCAGTCCTCCACCACAATTAGTTGATGCCTCAACCACGCAAAGAAAATGAGCTTGTATGACATGTGCTAGCCCCCTCCAGTTCTAGGCATTAGCTCACCCCAACCAACCATCCGTGGATCTCGTGGCATTGGGGGATTTACCTTTGCTAGCTAATAGTGGAACAATGGGATTCGTTCCAAGAAGAAAGTCACCCGAACATAACCATATCCAAATTGCCTCAGGTTCCCTACCTTGCATTTGGATAATTGATGCTTCATGTTCACTTTCATGGCTTCCAACCAGTTGAAGGCAGTGGGCGTCGTGCAATCTATTGCATTCTGGAACTTAGATTTGTTGGACTCATGTAATGCTTGAGCCCCAACTACCCTGTTAATGGTCAAGAGAAGCACCTTCAATACAATATTGTTTATGGTCATGATGTCGATCTTTCCACTTGTGGATTTCACAGCTCTCAAGCTATGTTTAGCTAGGAGCATGTTTATAGTCGCCCCTATGGACCTGCCTCCATACAATTGGACTGGTTCCCCTCTGTGGGACAATCCAGTTATGAAGTAAATTTCTGAAGTCTCCAGCTCTAGTTCTTGATCGTGGATCACAAATACCTCCTGCCCAATGTCCCATAGACTAATTAGGTATTGTAGTAGCTCAAGTTGAGCTCTTAGGCCTAGTGTAAAAAAGAACTTGAGGAGCCCACAATTCCTCAATGCATCCAGACAATTTGGATCTTTCAATGCCAATTCATCTATTATTTCATGCTCATGTTATTTCCACTCAATCACCATCTTTATTGTTGTGATTTTCCTACAAACACCTAGCATTCAACTTAACATTAGACCTTGAAGTATAAATTTTAGAGTTAAGGTAATGAAATTGGGCGAAAACTGAAAATTTTCAATTTATTGTGCCGGCACAACTGTTTTTCAAAATAGGTGTACCGACAATGTGAGAACCCATGCTAAAATCCCCTTATTGGCATAGTCCTGTTCCTAGATCTTGCACCAACCGAGGGTGATTCTTTTTTCCTAAAATTGCCTTAAAACCCCAGAAAAGACAGTTAAGTGCATGAAAAACATGCATCAATACAAAGAGTAGGGCCATGACTCTTACCTGCAACAGACGATTCGACGATCAGCCTCCTGGATCCGCAACATACCAGCATGAAATTTTACCATGTAGATAACCTTGTGACTATTGATGATCAAAATTAGGGAGCGTGTTGAACCCTGACTAATAGGGATGTCTGAATAAATGTCTACAATATTACAAAGAAAATGCTCCAGATAGAAACAAGAACAAGATGTTTTGTTGCAATGGTTCTCACATATAAAACCAGTTATTATTTTTAATATCCTTCCAAATGGATTATTTCAAACTATAGAACTGGCAATTTTGATCCCTTCTCAGGTGAGACTAAGCAGAAGAGCACACTACAGATGAAAACTACAATATATTGAAAATATATGCATTCGGGAAAATGGAACAATTGACACAAATGTATAATCACCTTAATTGTCATGTCTTTCTAAATGGTAAAAATGAATGCCACAATAACTGAAAGAATGTTTTAACTTTTAGAATGTAGCAATGTCCCAATTCGTAGAAAGTACTGCAGGTTGTTACTTTATAAAAAATCACCTACATTAAGCATGCTCAATATCATATAGAAGCGAAACATCTACAACATAGTGCTCAGTGATAAAGAGTAGAGAACTAATGTCTTGGTCTTGGAGTGTGTTACACAACATTTTGTCACTGTCCCTGTACTCCCCGTTCCTCGATCCTAGAGGACCTCTATAGTGACCCTCATGTGTTTCCCTTCCATGAAGAACATGTCCCTACATCCCTCTTCATCTATAAAACATTTCCCTCTTACATCATTTCCCAAGAATATTCCTTCAAACTCAGTTTTCAAGATCGATGCTAGTACTCAGTTTCTTCCCTATGCTGATTTGCAAAGTCTAACATTGGTCCTTGCGTCGAATGGCGCTGGTAAGCCATTCATGACCCGCTTCGACCCTCTTTTGGAAAGTTTTTAAAGATGGAGTTGAAGCTTCCAAGTCTAGAAGCTTCGTGAACAGAAATCTGGTAAATGGTTGAGCAAGATAGAGTCAAGAGAGATTGTTTGGGCTCTTTTTCCCTATTAAAATATAACAAACCAAAAGGGATAAGGCCTATCCAATCATAAGAGGATCCATTTCCCCTCTATCAAAGCTATATAAACTTCTCATTTTCCAACCTCAGCTAGCTAATGAAAGGGCTAGAATAATCTGCAAATCTTGATAGCCATCTTTAGAACCTTAGCCTTCTAAGTTGTGTTTGTGAAGGAATAATAAGTTTGTAGTGTTTAGTTTGGAGCAAAGAGGAAGAAGCCTTGAACTTCCATTGTTTTGAGGGTGAATCATGAGATGCTAATAGTGGTGCTGGAACCCAGACATGTCGAAGGAGACTTGCAATGCTAAGGTGAAGGTTGTACTTTCCTTTTTGTCTTATTAATAAAACAACTGATATTTTGTTTCCTATATAAATTGCATATGTTAGTTGGTAGCTTAAGACTCCTTAGCCTCTTAAGTAGATTGAATATTTTGTATGTTATCATGTGTTCTTTAGTTTCTTGTCTCATTGTTTCAGGTACTTGTTTGACACTAAGGAGATGATCACTAGAGCAAAGGCACAAAGACTTTATTAGACAAGGATTAGTGATACAAGAGGTAGGATCTTATCCTTGCTAGATCTAAGGGAACTTATATTAGATTATCTTGTTTGTGGCTAGACCCTCTCCCCTGGGCTAGAGGGATTTTCTCTTTCCATAGAGAGAATCTTCCTACTCCACAAATTGGCAACCATACTGGGGATCCATCCCTCTCCTTGGATTGTTTTTCATTTCATGATTTGTGACAAATTTTCTTGTTTCATGCTTTCTCTTTGGTAATCTTCACTTCAAGTCATCTACTACTTGGATTCTTAAATTTAGAGTGATAGTATGGTTATGGTTTGTGAAATTTTTTACTTTTTCTTTGACTCCCTTGATCAATGTTATTTATTTTCTGACAGTCACGTCGATCGGCATGAATTCCTTTTAAACAGTCACGTCACAACCCCTTCTAGCACTTGTTTCTAGTTAGAAAGTCACATCAATGCCAATAGGTTAAAATCAAGGTTTCTCCTAAATCATTGCCAGTGTGCCTTGTCCTCATAAATTCTGTTTCTTGGCTTGTTTTCCTGTATTCTCCCTGGCTAGGATGCTTTATTAGCTTGATTTGTATGAGATTGCCTTACTTGATTTTTTGAGTTTTGGAGGGTTTGTGTCCCTAGGACATCTAGGTCATTGTCCATTCATTTTTTTGTCTGCTCATCAAGTTGAGTTGTTGGTTGTTTCTTCGTGCATTTCATTTTTTTGTCTGCTCATCAAGTTGAGTTGTTGGTTGTCTCATATAGCTGCACATATGAGTTTTTTCAGGTGACATCGATAGGGCCTAAAAACTGACACTTAATTTCAAGATAAACCTTTAAAATATATTCAATTAACCTAAGGAGCATTTGAAACTAAATGCTCACATTTAGAGGTCTAGGCTATAGACGTGTTCTAGCGTCTTTCAACCTAGTAGCTGTCGTTCGCTTCAGCATTAGAAAATGCTAGTACAAACTTGTACTCGCCATACCATCCTGTATATAAAGGGAGACCGCACTAGGTTTATAAACCTTTGTCCACAAGAAGCCGATTTTTCCACCTTGTACACATGATACACCGAACACAAAATTTGGGAAGATTGCCTACCCATACTTCTCGGTTCGTCGGGAGGTATTCTGCAGTTCACGGTTACTTGGTAATCCTTTTTTCCTAGATAATCCTGAGTAGTCATTTTGGTCTTTTTGAATCTTTAAACTTAAAATATCACCGAGCACTTGTCCTTTCGAGTTCGTTCAAACCAAAAGATACTAGAGTCATCTTTTCCTTTTCCTCGACTCTTAAAACATGAAAAGGCATCAATCTGTTTCAGCGTCTTAAAATTTTTTGCCCAAAATCACATCACATTCCTGATAGTCTTATTCTGGACCACATCGTGAGTATATCCCTTAATATATTTTTAAAGCCTTGAAATTAATCTTCTCTTTTTCTTGAGACAAAGTCATCATGGTTGAACCATTAGGTTTTCCTCATTCCTCTTCCTCTCCATCATCTGGAAGGTCATCTAGAGAATCTTTCCCTAAACTTTTGCAGTCTCTTGAGGTTCAATGTGTTGAACTTGGAATTATCTCGAGTATTCAACCTTTGTCTTCTCGTCCACCTCCGTCAAATACTGAGTCACCTTATGAGTCTGGCCGGAGTCCCATGATAATCCTATTCAGACTCCCTAGAGTCCGCAGAATTTTGATAGTCTACAAGGACTGATCACAGACCCGTTTGTGGTATCTCCACAGCATCCTTATAGTCTATATGACTAGCCTAGAGTTCCATTGGATTTGTCTCCTCATTCATCTTCAGCTCATCGTCGATTATTTTCTATGGAGTCAGAAGGCAAAATTCTAGTCTCCTCTCCAAGTTAGTCGGAAGTTTCTGCTACTCACACTCTTCAGGTGGGTGATGAGCATGCATATGAGTTCCCTCTGGAAGTTTTCCCTTATACAAGAAGCATCATGTCTAGCATTTATCCTGAGTATAGTGAGCCCATATTACCACATGGTTATACCTCTCTATCTCAGTTGGTTTCGGGCACTCCTAGTGCCTCGTCGTTGTATCAAAATTCTATATGGTCTTTTGACGCTATGCCTACCTCAAGTTTGTTCGTCCAAAACACAACCTCTTGACCGATTCTACAAATTGCAGTCACTTTAGTTCCGGTTGAACCTACCATTCCATCTCTGCTTGTTTCGTCATTTCAACCGACTCTTCCAGTTCAACCAACAGCCTTATTAAGTAAGGTCTCGTTAAGTTCTTCTATCCCTCCAGTGAGTGGAAAAATTGTGCCACTGCCTAAGGGGAAAGATTTGAATATCTCTATAATGTCAGGCCAAACCAATGTGAGTGGATCACAAACTTACATGGTTGGAATGAATCAACCTTTTTACGGCACTATTCCTAACCCTATTGATTTATCTGGGTCAGGTAACGTCCAATACCAGCAACCTTACATGGTTCAGGTTTCGTTCCAACTGAATTATGTTCCATATGGTTCACAAGCCTTGGTTACCCCGCCTTACATTCCTCAATATGGGCCTTATGTTCAGCATGGCCAATCCGTTTTTCCTAGGGGGTAGGGCTAGATTCAATTCAGGAACTATCCAGGAATTGTCTAGCTACATGTGCAGCAACAAGGGCAACCTTCATTGCAGCAAGCAAAAGCATTGCAGGAGCAAGGAAAACTGCTACAATTGTAAGGGAAACCTTTGCAATAGTCACAACAACCTTTGTAGTCGCAGACGCAGTTTTTTCAGCAATCCTCCCAACCCTCATCCTCACAAGGCCAACCTTTGCAGAGGTAAGCCTGTGCAGTAGCAAAGCCAATATTTGCAATAGCCACAAGGCCAGCCTATGCAGCAGCAATGCCATCCCTTACAGCAGCAGGCCATATATGCATATCAGCAGGGTCAGCTCGTTTAGGGCCAAGGCCAATCTTTGCAAGGTCAAGGTCAACCCCTGCAGCAATAGGTTCAAAATCCTTATGTCCAAGGGCAGCAGGATCAAAATCCTTATGTCCAAGGGCAGCAGGGTCAAAATCCTTATGTCCAAGGTTAGGAAGTGCAAAATTTATACGTCCAGGGTCAGCAGTTTCAAAATCCTTATGTCCAAGGTCAACAGTATCAACAAAATTTTAACCCATATCCCTATCAATAGCCTATGGTAGGACAATATCAAGGTGCTACCTAGGACAAGACCCTCCCTACGGGCGAGGTAACCTATAGTGGGGGTAGAATCAAATGCCATATGGAGAAAATCCTCCACTATGGGGGCAAAATCCTTACCAACAAGGATGGGTTCCTCAGCCTGGGCCTACTCCGAGGCCCTAAATTCCTTTTGATATGCAATTGTCGTTCTTGGCCACGTTGGAACTTCCCGATGTGTCAAAGATCACCAATGATCCTATCCTTCATTCACCTTACTGGCCTCCAGTTCCGATGAAAGTTTTGAGTGATTGCCCAAACTTTGAGGGAAAAGCAAAGGAGGATCCATAAGCCCACGTGATGGCATATCACCTCTGGTGCTCCTCCAATTTATACATCGATGATTCTATATGCCTACGACTCTTTCAAATAATTCTCATAGGAACTACAACAAAATGGTACATCGAGTTGGCTCGAGCTACCTATAGTGACTTCAACACTCTTGCTATGGCTTTCCTCACTCATTTCCAGCTATCGTTTCGCTATGAAACTAACACCTATATGCTTACATCACTTAAGCAAGACACCATGACCCATATCTTCGATCACATCCACAAATGGAGACATTGGCATCACCTGATCAAGTTTGAAATTGTTGATCAGTTGTTGACAGAATGGTTCACAAAATCACTCATCAGCAAAATTAATGAGGACATAGCTACGGGTGGGTGTGTTACTGAGGAGCAAGCCATCACTCATGCCAGTATTTAGACCTCGTTTACTCGCAATATAGCACATTATATGATATGTTACCTAATGCTCCAATACCATCATCAAATCTGACAGAATAGAAGTCTCTGCTATACCTCATGTTGATGGAGTAATTGGTTCTATGTCTCAGACTCCCGTGAAATCTTCTTCCAAGCAAAAATCGGTCTTGAACACTGGTTCCAATGTTCCCTCTCGAAATTCATCTGGTCCTGGTAAAACCTCTAAGGTTCATGTTGTCCAGTCTACCACCGCAGACAAAACCTCTAAGGGTAAAAAGAAGGGCAAAGGTAAGGCCAAAGCCAATGCCCCGAAACAAGGCCCTCCAAAGTCTTCTTGTGGCGATGCTTCTCAAAGAAATCTGAAGTATCCATACCTCATCTGTAAGGAGGATCACTACACTAAGGATTATCCCCAAAACTCTAAAGTTATTCACTTGCTAAAAGGGACCTCGACTGTCTTAAAAGAACCCTTTCTGCCCCAGCAAACCCAATTGGTAGACTAGCCTCAGTCTTCCGCTTCCACTGGTTCCAAAGTTTTTATGATTCATACACCTATAAATGTGGCTACCAAACTAAATATTATCAAACCCCAATGGTAGGTAAAGATAAAGAAAGTAACCCTTCCTCCTCTATCCCATTGACCTCCAGCCATCTCCATATCAAGCGACCTAATCTTGATTCTTTTGTCTGACCACCCTCTCGAGGTGTGATGCGAAAGTCCTCGTATAATCTAAATGCTAGAGTCGCTCAGCACTATAATATTGTTGAGGACTTGCTCAAGGGCCATTAGCTATGTCTACTCTCGAGGTCCTTCAAAGTTGTCCCTCTCAGTGGAAAGCATTAATGTCAGCCATTGGAGGTATTGATCCATCTTATTCCAATCTTATTTGCTTTGATCTGGAAAGCCATGTTTCACGCTTGCCTCATCAAATTTCCTTTCTCATTCAAGTAATCATTAATGAAAATATGATTCACAGGAACATCATTAATGAAGGTGCTTGTACCTGCATCATGTATGTGGCTTGTTGTAAGGAAATTGGTTCTCCTACCCTGAACCAATCACCTAACACGTTGGAAGCCTCTGATGGACGTGATTCTTGACCATTATGTTTCCTTCCTAATCTTGCCATTACCTTGGAAGGTAAGATAGTTAATGTCAAAGTAGAAATTGTTGATGCAAATCTTAACTATAATCTTCTACTCGAGCGGAGATGGACCATGTTATGCATGTTGTAGCCTCCTCTATGTTCCACGTGCTCTGTTTTCCTCATCAAGGGAAAATCATCATGGTCGACCAGTTGTCTTTCTTTGCCTCTTCTTCCTAGGATGGCAATGTTCCTTACATGAAGCATACCGGTGCTCCTTATGAGAGTGTCGGCGTTGGACATTTTAAAGATCCCGCCTTAATTGGTATTTTCCCTCTCCCACCTTTGCATGTTTCCTCAGTCAACATGATCTCGGTTAAGTCTAATCCTTGGGTCATTCCTCCTCTAAATCAAGTTGATGAGTGGGGTGATGTCATGTCATTAAGCCCTGCCGATATTAATTATGTGGAGATTGTTTCGGTTTCAGCCTCGGCATCTACTGATCACACTTCTTTGGGTACCTCTCTTGATGCGTATTCTCAATCTCCTTGGCTTGGTTCTTTAGATTCTTCTGATCCCTTAATCGAGACGTTTCCTATTGAAAAAAGTATCATGGAAATTATGTCTCTTTAGGAAGCACCTTGGAATGATACTCATCATCATTCCTCGTTTTTGCCTAGCCTAGAAGTCATGTCTACCTGTCTTGAGAAGTTCTCTTCTCATTTCCCGACCCAACCACTTCAACCGCCTATCATGACCCATAAAGTTTGGTCGAAAGGGAACATGAGTAATATTACCCAAACGATGCCTATTGACATTTATGTTAAGCTTTGTATTGTTGAAAACATTCATATTGGGGTAACTAGCTCTCATAATGAGATCAAGCTTTATACTTGTCTTTTCCAAGAGTTTCAAGATGTTTTTTCATGGTCATATGAAGAAATGCATGGCATTGACCCAAGTATAGTCGTGCACGAAATTCCAACTTATCCCAACACGAAGCGTGTTCGCCAACGACTTTCCTATGCACCTTAGAAAAGTGGCCACCATCAAGGGAGAAGTTGAAAAAATTCTTAAAGTTGGATTTATTTATCCTATTCCTCTGATAGATTGGGTGTCTAATATTGTACTAGTGGCTAAGAAGCAAGGCACCATTCGAGTCTATGTTGATTACTGTGACATTAATCGTGCCTATCTGAAGGACAATTATCCCACTCCTTTTATCGACCAGATTATAGATGAATGTGTTGTGAGTGAGCTTTTCTCCTTTATGGACAGTTTTTCTGGTTATAACCATATAAACATTGCGCCCGCTAATCAACACAAGACCGCCTTTATCTGTCTGTGGGGGATGTTTGCATATAAAAATCTCCCTTTTGGCCTTAAGAATGTTGGGGCTACCTTCCAGAGAGTGATGTCTTACACTTTTCATGACATCATAAACAATGTTCAACCTTATTTGGATGATCTTCCTGCTCATTCACGTAAGTGTGGTGACCATCCCGATCACCTTCGACAAATATTTCTTCGTTATAGACATTATAACAGTCGACTCAATTTGCATAAGTGTGTCTTCTGCATTGAGTCTAGCTGACTTCTAGGTTTTATTGTTTCGAAGGATGGTATTCGTCTTGATCATCTTAAAGTCGAGGCTATTCTTAATCTACCCCCTCCTTCTTGTTTACATTAGTTATAGAGTCTACAAGGGAAAGCAAATTTCTTTCATCACTTTGTGTCGAACTATACTGCTACCTTTAGGGTTCACCCAGTTTATTAAGCAAGGTAATCTATTTCATTGGGATGAGACTACCCAAAAGTATTTTGACGACTTGAAAGCTATCCTCATTAATGCTCCTTTATTGCACCCTCCACACTATCATCAAGATTATTTCCTCTGTCTAGCTGCCGCTTCTAGCACCATTGCTATGGTCCTAATACAATATAATGATGAAGGTCATGAACATGTCATTTATTACCTTAGTCGCAATATTCTCGATGCTGAGACCTGTTATGCTCATGTTGAGAAGTTGGCTCTAGCTGTTGTTCAGGTTGTTCAACACTTTCGGCATTATATTCTCCTCTGCACTACAACCATGATTT
>APFE031477743.1:0-11677 GCA_000404065.3 Pinus taeda | reverse complement strand
GACCCCTAGAGGCAAGGAAAGATGTTATCTTGCCTATATTATGTACTTTCTTAGTCATTTTCATGGTTGGACTCTTGAGGGAGAAAGCTTCTATTGTATTACTTATATTATCTCTGCATTTTAGCAAAGGAAGAAAGACCAGGGTTTTGCAGTCCTTTTTGGGATTCTTGTGGTTACATGTATTGATGGTGTGCTTCTATTTGTACTTGTAAGTTTGTTAAGTGAATCATCTTCTTACTTTTTCTTCTGCAAATTAGGCAAATGAAGTGTTAAGGTAGAATTCATGGTTGTTATGCTCTGCCTTTAAGTTTGCTTAATATCAATGTTTTCAGCTGTTTAAGGAGAATTCAAGGTGATTGCTTGCTCTCCTTAGCTCCTCACCAGTCATTCTCATCCATCCAAATCTTTCAACGGCATCAATACAGTCTCCCACCTCGCCCCAAAGAACCCCCTGCAAAAACTGTGTCCAATCCCCGCACCCAAAATTGCCTTTCCCCAATTTTCCACCAAAACCCTAAAAATCCCAAATCAAACCTTTTTATCATTTTACGAGCCTAAAATCAGCCTTCTTTATTGGTTATCTCAGCCCGTTGAAGACCTTTTTCCGAGATAGACCGGAGAGAGCCCTCTCCTGCCCCATAGGGCTAGCTACGAGGCTAAGTGGTTTGATGTTGCCTTGGAGTTTACCTTTTTCAGCCTGAGGTGAAATTTCAAGCGCTAACAGGTTTCATGAGCAGGTGATTTTATTTTAGATGGATCCCATTGAGAGCCTTAGGATTTATTATTAGATTCATATGACTGATTTCATGTATGAAGAGCTCTTATTGAGCATGTATATGAGTCAACAAAGGCGTCTAGAAGCCCTCCAACGATAATCACTAGTTCCACTCCTCATGTCAGCCTTGAAATGAATAAGGATCCTATGTCGATTCACTATATAGATACACATCCCTTCATACACCCAAACCGGCTTATTTATGATGGGAAACCATTATATATAGGCACCAAGGTACTTCGCATTTCCTCAATTCAGGAATTCGGATCATCCTCTAAATTCAAATTGGTAATAACAAGAATACAGTTTGGATCCATAGAACAGAAACTAATTTGGATGGAAGGAGCAATGAGAAAAGATGATAATGGAACAAAGAAAAGGTATAAGGGCTAGCTACAAGTACAGTGATTTGGATATCTCTCTTTGATGTTTGAATGAGGCTACATTCATCACTAAATTCAGATGTGCAGAGGAAGAATGAGGTTTGCATACATCTCAATGTTATTCAAATGCATAGTGGCAAGATCTATATGGAAAATACAAAACGGATTTATCTCATAGTCAACAGAATTTGGATCCCTCCGATATTCCGATTACAAAGAAGGTAGAGCAGTTCAGATGGGTCAGCAAGGAGTGATGAAGGGACAACGAAATTTTGGAGCTATTGTTCAATGTTTTATCAATGTGTTTCAGTGTTGCTGCAAATGTCACAATTTGGTGACACTACATTGACATGTCTCGGTACCATCTTTAGTTCATCTATAGCTCATTGAGGAGATGATCTTAGTGCTAAGTAGGTCGAAGAGGAAGAGGAATCAAGAAGACTAATAGAGCAGAGAACTAATGTCTTGGTCCTGGAGTGGCTTATAGGTCAAAGGTCTTGGTCTTGGTATTCGTCAATTGGAATCTATATAAGAAGAATTTATGCAGTTTTTCCTCTCAAAGAGTGAGAGTTTTTGGCCCTGGCAGAGAGCCAACATTTTGTGTTCTTGTCTCTTTTGTTTTGGTAACTATTTGATGAAGTAAAGTAAATACACTAATAATAAGAGAAGATTGTGATAATAAGGAAAAAGTAAAAGGTACCTCACAAATAGTTATCATCATATGAAGAATCTCACCCTAACCTAAATGCCCAATATTGTTCAACAAGTGATACGAAATTTCTTGGAAGTATGGGCTAGATATTCTCCTTTCTAGAGACTTCTCATTGCCCATATAATCCATAAAATATGGATGCTCAAGGAAGAAGGAATGGGAAGTAATCGTTTTTATGATAGGAGGAGATAAGATTAAAGAGATAAGAGGAGACTCATATGGGAACTAGAGAAAATCCACGTGCATGATGTTAGGATATTTCGAAACATAGGAACTAATTAAGTATAACTTGGTCTAGTGTATAGTTAGGTAAAGTTTGCTTCTTTAGTATGTCCTTTTTGTAACTTACAATCTGACGGTCACGATATGTTCTAAACATGAAGTGATTTGACGGTTCATTCTCTCCTCAGTATTACTGACACTTGATCTGTGGCTTAACACCTGATTGGTCCATGATCTCTATTTAAAGAGCATGGAGGGTCATTTTTTAGGTGAACGTTCATAAGAGAAGCTTATGTAAACTTTATTTCTTTTACATTAATAATTTGCCTGAAGTGGTCGCGTTGTCTCAGGCCGTGGATTGTTTCCCTCCTTGAGGGTTTTAACCACGTCAAGAATACTGGTGTATTGATCTGTGATCTACTTGTGAGCGGTGTCCTTTAGTGTTTTATCTAAGGAACTTACTGTGTAAATTACTACATTGTATCAGAGCTATTCGAGGGCCGCGTCCGTTGGTGATCCAAATTTGAAGTTGGTACAACTACATCTGGCTATTATTTCCTAGATGTACTATTTTTAGTCACTTTCGGGCCAAGATGGCTAATCTATTGTGTTAGGAGCATCTATTCCAGTCCGTAACCCCTTTCGTTTCATGCGAAAAGGTTTTTGATAGGCTTAACTATGTCATTTTTTCTTTTTCTTATTTGTCTGGTTTATGTGGTGTTTTTTTTTGTAGGCAAAAAAAGGGTTTTTCAAGTAAGCACGCACTCCAAAGCTTTAGTGAATAAAAAAACAAAAAAAGAAAAGAAAAAACAAACTACTTACTTCTTTCAAAAAATTACAAACCTTTTAAACTAGTTCACTTGGTCTAATGTTACTTTATGAGAATAGAGGTATTAGGTTCAAGTCTTTTTTTTTTTGTTGAATTACTTTTTCAAAAAGCACATGTAACTTATGTTTTAAAGTTACTTTATGTAAAAGTGTTCTTGCCCATTATAAAAAGTGAGTCACTTATAATTCTAAAGTCACTTTATCTTTTATTTCAGCTACAATTTAATGCATAGTTCATAAAAAAAAAGGCTTTCACTTATTTATACAAGTGGGTCACATAAAGTAATTTTTTTTTAAAGTGAGCTAATTAGATTAAGTTTGGAAATGGTGGGATTTTGTTTTTAAATATAACATTATCATTCACTTCCCAACATTCACATGGTTCGTCGACATCCTCAACAACTTTTCTTCAAAAAGCCATAACTTCTTTACCCGAAAGCTCTTTTCAAAGGTGTTTTTTTAATCGGCCTACCTTTTCAAGATCTTTCCATTCGAACACTTAGTTTCAACATATACAACTTCAGTTTCTTTTAAATTGGAAAGTCCATGCCTACTTCCAATGGCTATCCTACATGGTGGATTTACTAAGAAGTAAAGGTCTTTATAGAATAGCCTCAGGCCAAGAGTCTAATCCTGAAGATGAAGATAAGCAAGACAAATGGGAAAATAAGAAAGATCAAGCACGTAGGTTAATAGGGATGTCTATTTCTCCAGACCTTAGATTCCATATCGTAAAAATTGATACCCCCGATGAAGCAATGAAACAACTCAATAAATTTTTTGGAATTAAAAATGAAATTAGAGCCCATTAACTCGAAAATGAGTTGCTTACATTGGACCCCAATAATTTATCTTCTATTGAATATTTTTTATCCAAGTTCAAGACCCTTAGAATTCTTTTTGAAGGTTTTAAGGTTAAGAAAGAAGATGGTAGCCTTATCTATTCCATTCTTACTAAATGAGGACCAACCTACTCTGAGTTTGTTTCCACCTTCCATTCTACTAGAGAAGCCTTTATTTCTCAAGGAAAAGACTATAAGTCCCCTTATTTTTATCTCTTTTGTGATTATTTAATAAGAGAACAAGAAAATCTCTTGCATCTTGGTCTTATTAATACTGGAAACTCTTTAAGAAAGCCTTAGTAGCCCAACAACAACCAATTTCAAAGAATTTTAAGAAGTAGCATCCTAAAAAGAATGGTCATAAACTGAACAAGGGCCCTAATCCATTTCAGTCTCAAAATGAAAATCAACTCAACAAAATGATAAGGCAACTAAAAAAAAGGGGAAGAAAACTAACATACATTGCAACTTTTATAATCATGATGGCCACTTAGAATCCAAATGCTTTAAGAAGATGGAAGCCTTGTAAGCAACAATAAAGAAGCATAGCATCCATTTGGAGCACTCTTCAACTTCAACTTCATCTTCAAGAATAGCACTTTCTACATGTGGTTGTCAAACATCTCAATTTGGTTATGCACTAAATGTATCTTCTTCTTCTCATTCTCATGAGTGGCTCATTGATTCTGGAGCTTCTTATCACATGGCAAAAAACAAAGCTATGTTTTCTTCTTTAATTTATTGTAACACCAAAAATGTATATGTTGGTGATGATAGATCTCTTAGTGTTGTAGGGACTGGAACTATTCATCTACACAATGGTCAATTAGTTATGTATTATGTGTTCCTACCTTATCCTGCAACATTCTATCTATGTATCAAATAACTCATTTAGCTGAAGGTAAAACCGTTGAATTTTCACCTCATAATGTTGTAATTAAATATGTAAGAGAGCCTAAACAGATTTTAGCTACTGGCATTGTTGGCGATTCTATAAGGTTGTATAAGTTTAACAAATTTGGGTCATCAACTCTTCCCTCGGTATTTGTTGCTCATAATGATGAAGTGAGAAAATTTGGCATGAGCGATTTGGTCACTTAAACTATCACTCCCTTCAAAATCTATGTAAAGAAAATATGGTGACAAGTTTTCCTATGGTATCTTGTAGAGATGGTGTTTGTTCTAGATGTGTACTCAGAAAACATCATCAGGATAGTTTTGAAAAACGTGCCTCTTTTCATGCCTCAACCCCTTTACAGCTTGTGCATAGTGATTTATGTGGTCCACTTCTAGTTGTTTCATTCTCTGGCTACAAGTATTTCTTAACTTTCATTGATGATTTCTCTAGACGCACTTCAGTATACTTCTTAAAAATCAAGAGTGAAGTTTTTAACATGTTATTGGCCTTTAAGGCCTTTGTTGAGAAACAATCTAGACATCAAATTCTTAAGCTGAGATCTAATAATGGAAGAGAATATGTTAACAACAAATTCATCAACTTTTGCATTGAGCATGGAATTCAATTGAAACATATTGTTCCATGTACTCTACAAAAAAATGATGTTCAATCTAAAGGACATAGTCATAATTTTTGGGCAAAAGAAATTAACTATGACAATTACATAGTAATCACACTCCTACTAAGGTTTTAAAGAATATCACTCTAGAAGAAGCATGGAGCTCAATTAAACCAGATGTAATTCACTTTCATGTTTTTGGAAGTGAAGAATGGGCCCATATTCTAGATGAGAAACATAAAGCCTTAGAACCTAAGAGTGAAAAATGTATTTTTTTTTATATTCTAAAGATGTCAAGTGATACAGACTTCTTCAACCTAAATCCAAAAATGTTATCATTAGAAGAGATGTAAAGTTTGTTGAAAATATATCGGCCTACAAGCCTAGTTTGACGGATGTGCCACCTCTCTCTATCCCTTCTACTTCTGAAAATATTCCTTCTTCATATGATGACAGTGAGGATGATAATCCTCCCCCACCTTCTCGAGATCCTCCTTCAGCTCCTCAGCTTCCAAAATGGGTCTGTGCTACTTGGGATGCAGTAGGTGCTCTTGTAGGTGATCCTATAGATCAATGTCATACATGTTCTCAGTTTGACAGAGCCTCTTCTTTACTAGCTCAAGCTTTAGCGAATTATGATCCCGACACATTTGTAGAATCTTCAGGCCATCCAAATTGGGATGGAACTATGAATGAAGAATATCGTCCACTATTAGCAAATGATACATGGGACCTTGTTCCTCTTCCAAAAGGATGAAAACTTGTTAGATGCAAATGAGTTCACATAACCAAGTTTGGACCAGATGGAAAAGTTGATAAACATAAAGTTCGTCTTGTTGCTAATGGTTTTTCACAAGTTGAAGGCATTGAATATATTGAAACCTTCTCCCATGTTGCCAAAATGAACTCTATCCACCTTGTTTTTTCCCTTGCTCCTTCTTTCAAATAGGAATTCCATCAAATGGATGTTAAATCTGCCTTCTTGCATGGGGACTTGCTTGAAGAAAACTATATGGAACAACCTCTTGGGTGTATACAAACAAACTTCAACCTTGTATGTCGGCTTAAGAAATCCATTTATGGTCTCAAGCAAGCCCCTTGGGCTTGGTATGCTGAAATGGATAGCTTTCTTTTAGATAATGTCTTTTCTAGGTGTCATTCTGATAATACTATCTACACCAAGAAACTGGGTAATTATGTTATCATTCTTGTTCTTTATGTTGATGATCTTATCCTTATTGGTAGTGATCCGAACCTTATAAACCATGTGAAGTCTAGCCTTAAAAACAGTTTGAAATGATAGACTTAGGACACGTGCATTATTTTCTTGGTCTTCAAGTCTTGCAATCCAAAGAAGGTATTTCCCTTTCCCAGTCCAAGTATGCATGTGATCTTTCCTTTGTTGTTGGCCTTGTTGCTCGGTTTATAAAAAACCCACATGAAAGCCATTGGAAATAAGCTAAAATTATACTTCGTTATGTTAGAGGTACATTTCAGTTTGGGATTCATTACAGTGCAGAAGCATCTCCTTTATTAGTTGGTTTCACTAGTTCTGATTGGGTTGGTGACACTAATGATCAGAAGTCTACTGCAAGTTATGTATTCACTCTTAGTTCTGGACCTATTACATGGACTTGCAAGAAACAAAGTGCCATTTCTCTTTCTTCAATAGAAACAGAGTATCGTGACGTCGTTGAAGTTAGTAAGGAAGCCTTGTTGCTTTGTAAGATCCTCTTAGAGTTTGGTTTTTAGCAGCATCATCCGACTACACTTTGGTGTGATAATCAAAGTGCCATTCAACTATGCAAAGATCCATTCCAACATCAGTGCAACAAATAAATTGAACTACTCATGCACTTCATCAGAAATCTCATTCATTACCATGTTCTTGAGGTGCAATATTGTTTAACCGATGATCAAGTTGCAGACATCTTCACAAAGGCTCTCACAAAGGTGAAGTTAACTAAACCTTGATTTATCGTTGGATTTTAGGAAGTTTTCACTAAGGGGGATAGGCTCTAATGCATCCTTCCTTCTCCTATTGTGTCATCTTTGTACATCCTTCAATCCTATCCCAAGTTTTTCTTAAGGGGGGATGTTAGGATATTCTGACACATAGGAAATAATTAAGTATAGCTTGGTCTATTGTTTAGTTAGGTAAAGTGTGTTTCTTTAGTATGTATTTTTTATAACTTATTATCCGAAAATCACGATATGTTCTAGACATGAAGTGATCTGACGGTTCATTCTCTCCTCGATATTACTGACACTTTATCTGTGGCTTAATACCCGATTGGTCCATGATCTCTATTTAAAGAGAATGGAGGGTCATTTGTTAGGTGACCATTCATGAGAGAATCTTATGTAAATTTTATTTCTTTTACATTAATAAATTTCCAAAAGTGGTCACATTGGCTCAGGCCATGGACTGTTTCCCTCCTTGAGGGTTTTAACCACGTCAATAATATTGGTGTACTGATCTGTGATGTGTTTGTGAGCAGTGTCCTTTAATGTTCTATCTAAGGAACTTACCCTATAAATTTGTACACATGATTGAGTCCATTGGGTTGTGAGAGAGGTCAATGTTTAAGTATTCATCATGAGCTAAATGACTAACTATATCTCTAAGGAAAATGTGTTTTATGCACAAAAACACCAAAGGGAAGCACCAAGGGACTCTTAGCTAAGTGAAGGATTCCCTTGAAACTATGTAGGCCCAAAATGGCTAGATATTGAGAAAAATGTTTGAAGCCATGCACAAGAAGCATGGAAGGGAAGAACCGAGAAGGGTTTTCATTATGTTGTGTAGGGCCTCAATAGCCATATTGTGAATGAGAATGTGCCTTGGATCAATAGGTTTAGTGATAGCATATTGAATTTTATGTCAATGAAGGACAGTGGCCTTCATCCTTATACCATTAATAACTTGGAAGATATTTTCTCTTTTTGGTGCTTTCTAGATAGAATAGGTGAGAAACCACCCATAATAGTTGAGAAAATTTAGGGCTTAGTGGGACTCTATGAGACCTAATGAATTTGACTTGATGAAGAAGAATGGCATTCATTACTACACCCTATAATTCTAAGTGAAAATTCCCCTCATGGCTTCATGGTATAGCTTGAGGATGGTCAACTGCAAGAAATATTGTAGTGTAGCTAAGCCTATGGTGAGGTGGAACATGGTTCACCCTTCATCAGATGCAGTTATCTAATGAACTAGATAAGTACCCTTGTGGACTTCATCTCTATAATGTAAACCATATCAATAATAAAGAAATATGATTGATAAAATATTTACATTTATGTGCTTATCAATTAGATGGATATTATGATCTATGTGATGCTTGACTATGATGTGAATTAGTAGATCTAACTATAATGGTTGCAAAGTATTAATGTGCTCTTTTGTTGTGTATTACATGTTTATGGACAAGAAATAAATGGTTTATAGTAAGAATGTGACCAATAGACTTTTAGTGTTGGGTAGGGATAATGTCCATGGTATATTATTAGATAAACTAGAGAATCTCCAAGCATACTAAAGTGTATAGAGAGAATTATGGATGATATGGGATTAGAGATAAGAAAATAATTATTTATTGAAAAAAGGAAGACTAAAGGGGAAAGAGACTTCTTAGAAAATATAATGATAAGTGTTATAGTGTTCACTAAATAACTCTTGAGGTGGTTAGAAGTTGGTTAAACACCATTAGGTTGACTTTGAGTGAAGGTGTTTGGCCTTTACTAGGCTAGGTAGAGAATTTAGTAGCAATGTTGTGTACCTATTTAGAATGATTAATAGTTTTAGGGTTTCCTTATTTGGGACAAGAGGTCTAGGGTCCTCAAAAGAGGAAAAAACTATTTGTAGTAACGTCTTTGGTATTATTACTTAAGAAGTTGATTGATTACTAGCACCGAAGATGAAGTGTTTGGATACCTTCGTGGTTGGAGGAAATATTTGTAGTTCAGAAGCGTTTTAGTAGCTCATTACCTCATCAAAGTCTCTTTTTTCCTCAAGAATTGGCTATAATAGTTTACAAAACATATAGGAAATTCAAGGATGGATTCTCCTTTAGTTTTAGATGATTCAAAAATTGGGGACTACATATTGGTAGACTTAGAATTTTGCAGTTGGTGGTTTTAGCCCTAATCCCCGTCATATGGCCGACATGGGGCTATGTCGAAGAGCTAAATCAGAAGGTAATTAAGTCTTGGGAATGCAAATGGATGAAATCCATTATAGGGTTGTCAAGCCCTAGGGTGATACAAGATATCATAGTTATAAATTTCCTCAACATTAATGAACCTAATGTATTGACATCTTTTTGGAAAATTTCCCTTCAATTATATAGTATTAGTCGTGAAGTGTTTGTGGGACAAATATTGAAGAATCTGAGGTTTGCCCCTTTTAAACTTTCTACCTTATAGTGAAAGGGGTATTGTTGAGTGTTGGATATCAACCAAACCAAGTAATGTTGGGTGTTAGATACTGGAATACCAAGATGTCAAGTTTCAACCTTTTGGATTTTAGTGATCAAGCGAATGTGATGGATCCCATTGGGTAGAAAAGTCCAATGCAAAGAGAATATGGACTACCTGGCAGTTAACAAGAAGTTGGAGAATTAAGAGCTGATGGGAATGGGAGTCAAGTATCACCCTCCCATAGGTCAAGTGTTGGGAGATAAAAACCAAGTTATCAATATTCCCCCCAAAAACCAAGTGTGGCATTGATATGGAGATGACATGGAAATCCAAAGGTCAAGCGTTGCGAGATAAAAACGAAGTTATCAATATTTCTTCCCAAAACCAAGTGTGGCATTGATATGGAGATGACATGGAAATGATGTGGAGATGACATGGTGCTGACATGGATATTGAATGACACTAACAATGGGATGAGATATCACTAATGTGGAGATGAATTGTTGTTAATGTGGTATTGGCATGGCTAGATGGCATCATAAGATGACAAGGATCGGAGTGCACAACGATGCTAAGGTGGTGGCTAAGTAGAATCTAGGTTATAGTAATGTGGATGTTGATGTATTGACATGTTGAGTTATCAACCTACCAACACATTGAGATATCATCCTATCAGCATGCTATAATATCAGCCTATTGGAATGTTGGGTGTTGGATATTAAGAAGTTCCATAACTGTAGAGGTGAGGCAAGGATTTTATAATTATAATGGTAGTTAATGGACATTGTTAGGATTTGTTAGATGATGACCTATTTTTGGGACTTTGGGAGTTGGTATATTTATGTATTTTCAATTATTTTTGATATGGGTCTACTCAGAAGTATGTAGAGTGGGTACTCATTGGATGTGGAATTTAATTCTACATTCAACATGTTTCTACACTTGACATTTGAGTAAATATATAAGGAGATAAGCCAAAATACAAGTTTAAGAAAAGTATTTTTCTTTATTTTCCTTAAAAATTTCATAGCTCTTACTTTATTAATTTAACTATCATTTTATAAGTTTACCTTAGGAGGCTTATTGTAGACCTCAAAATTCCCCATTAATGTTATTTTGTGTCATTCTTGGTATTGTTTTATTTGATAATTCACCCAAAATCCATTTTTTCAAAAAGCATTAAAGCATATTCTTTTTTCTATATATTTCTAGTCATTTGTCTCCCTTACTTGGGCACCATTTTTCTCTTGCATCTATCGACTTATGAAAGGAATTTCACCATGTATAACCATATTTAGTCATGGATATGGGTCTCCCATGGGCCTCATTTCCCTTGGAATTTAGCATAGAGAAATCCCTTACATTCATTACATTTGCTTATCATTTCTTTGAAAATTTCTATATGAACCCCCTTAGTTTCGTATATGGATAAGACCATCCATATTTTGCAGATGCCACCAATAAATTTATAGAACATTCCTCCTATGGGTTCCTTAGATTAATCGCTTTTATTGTATTTTTGGTGCCTATGCTATTTAATACCCTTGAGATTGGGAGTTTTGTTAGTCTACATATTAGAGTTGAAGTGACATGCATTTGCTCTCATCATGTTGACAACATATTTATTCCCCAGCCTATCCCCATTTTAGGTTGACGTTTGTTGGATTCTCACTCATCATAATCCCTCCATGTCATCCATATTATGACAATTCTTCATTTATATGTCACCATTCTCCCAAACCCAAGGAGATTACCATTAATTCTTTTACCATTGATCACTTTCATCTGTAGTTTTCACTTTCAACATTACCATTAGTTGGTTATTTTCATGGGAATTTATTTCTTTATTACCCTTTCATATCTCTATTCAATTTCCCCATGGGAGTCCACCTAGACGTTATTTCTCTCTATACATTGATTAAATTTATTGTAACCTTTTGATATCACTTTGAAATTATCAATATAACTTACTTTCC
>APFE031477738.1:19924-47931 GCA_000404065.3 Pinus taeda | reverse complement strand
GTCATGAACCAGAGGATACTGCAGATGGAGGCAGAATTGGAAAAAGCCATGCAGGACAAACAAGGGGAATCTGCCTCCCAACCACCACAGACCTCCACAAACCTCCAATCTGCCCCTCTAGCTCAAATAACAACAGCTCCTCCTACTGCTCCAGCACCTACCACATCCACATCAACAACTGGAGCAACTGTGGAAGCCACAGCAGCAGCAGAATCCAGCCTAAGCATGGAAGAAATGATGAAGGCTGTCAAAGAGCTGGAGAGCCAGGTCACAGAAATAAATGCTGCCAAGGAAAAACTGGCCAAGCTGGAGGCCAGTTATGATAAGTCAAAAATGACTGTGGCAGAAAAACAGAGGGAAATAAAGGCCTTGGAGGCCAAAGTAAAAACTCTACAGAAGGAGTTGATGCTGGGCAACACCCTAGCAGAAATAAAAAGGATTATTTGGGCCAAGATTTGCAAATCTATGCAGGACCAATGGAGGTCCATTCAAGCCATTTTTGAACAGGTAGAGCTGATAGAAATAGCTCACATAGAGATTCAGAGAGCTAGGACAACCCTGGGTATAATGCCTGAACAGGCCAACAAAATGATTCACTTCCTCAATAACCGCACTAGGGAAGAACTGGATGCTTTACAAATAGCCAGCAGGACAGAGACAATCCTCAGTGCCAAAAAAGTACTAACATTGAAGAATTTCACCCAGACATTAGAGAGGAAGTGCCAAGAAATGAAGGAAGAAATAGATGAGTTCAGAGCCAAGATGGCTATTTTGCAGGACAAAGGACTCCCAAGCCTAATAACTGGTACAGGACAGCTGCTGCCATATAAGCAATATATGACAAGGGTCAATAGTTATGTGGAAAACCAGACCACAGCCTCCAGCAACTCCACAGAAGAAACAGGGCCTCCATCTGGGCAGACCCTCTATGACAAGATGGAGAATCTATTCTTCATAGAACATGAGATTAATCATCTATTTGAGGTGCCTCCCAATTTTTATAGACTTACAGAGGCAGATGAGACAGTGGTAAAGATGAGGAGACATCAGTTGCCCCCGGCTGATTGGTGGCAAGCAATGTTGGAAATTTTGCCTAGATAAATCCGCGTTGCTTGTTTACCTTTTTGATACAGGTCAGCAGATACAGGTCAGCAGATACAGGTCAGCAGATACAGGTCAGCAGAACAGGGCAGCACACAGGTACAGCAAGCAGCAGACAGGTGACTCAGAAATCCACTCAAAATATCACGCCAAAATGAAAGCAGCATTTAAAGCACTGTTACCACCTATTTTTTGCAGCCAAAAGTCAAATCTGTCTGACAAAGGAATGTCGGCTATCTCAGCCTTTAAAGTTACATTTATGCATCATTTACTTTTTGTAAGAGAGTTGGTGGTGCAATTTATTGTACCATAACTCTCCACTAAGATATTTTCATACCCTATTTTTGTATATATGTCCCCTCAGATAACGCACCGAGGGTCGGTTGTAAAAGAATTCTTTCTGAAGAACTCTGATGTATATTGACGACTTTTTGATAATAAAATTGCTGATGGAGATTGCTGGTGTCAATACTGTCTGATATGGATATGTAGAAGCTCCGTGTTGTTGTTGAATTCCTGTGTCATTTGCTGAACCAATAAGTTTCTTCTAACTGTGTATGTGTTTCTTGTTATTTCCACAATTTCATGTTTCCATAATCTCGGTAAATAGAGAAAAAGAATAGCCTAGGATTTGGTCTGAACACCCTATGCTCAATCTCTATTTTCTAAATATGTTTTCTGCTAGATTAGCCATAGATATGAATTCTTAACTGTTCATATTTCAACTTATCCTAACATGGTGAATACTGTTTAAGAATTCTTAATTTCTCTCAAGCATTACTTCCATGTTTTCTTCATTAGCATAGTGAAAGATTCTTAATTGCCTCTCACTTACTAATTTTCCACCATTTCATCAACCAATCTGATATATTGTTTTCACAAATGCCTAACTTGCTCTGCATCAACACTTTGTCTCCACATATCAATTTCCTAAAGCATAAATATCTCAACTCCATTGCCCAATGGAACAAACTATCCAGTAAGTCTGTATTTCAGTTCTAAAGGAGTTATCAAGCCACCAAAATCAAACAAACAGCGCATCATAACTAGTCTAAAACACTCATCAAACAAAGCTAAAACTATAAAGAGAGAGCCCTCTCTGGTTGCAGGTAGACTAGGACCTGCAGCTAAAAGATTGGTCAGTGGTTACCTCGGCTACCATTCCCTTGGGAGTCAAAGGGAACAACCTGAGTGATAATAGGAGGTACGCTATCAGGCAAACAGTGCAGGTGTGGATCTGAGCAGAAGTACGCAGGACAGAAGAATGAGTTGTGCAGAGATACGCAGAGCAGAAGACTGACCAGTGCGGATATTCGCAGGCCCCTCTTGGTGAAGTTACGGACTTATCTTGAAACATTTGTTGGCTGTCTTTTATCTATTGCTGCAGAGTTCTGGGTTTAGATTTCTGGTATTACTTTTCTGTTTACACCATTTTGAAGAGTTGGGTGATTCATTGGTTGATTGTATAAGGAGATTGGGTGATTTACATGTACTTGATGATTATTTGATCTTCTTGGATCTAGTCTGAAAATTTATGAAACATGGTCCTTAAAGAAGTAAAAGAGCTAAGGGGGTTGTAGCTCCCTTCGAGGAGAGACTGGAAACGAGAGAGAGTTGTAGCTCTCTGTAGGTTTGCAGCCTGCGTACTGGTAAAGGACTGCACTGGTACAGGTTATTGTTACAAGATTTCTATTGAAAGAAGATAGAGACATATTGCAGGCAGGTGGTTTTCACCCACATTGGTTTCCACCTTATATCTGGTGTTTCTTTGTGTGCCTGTCTTTTTTCTGTTCTGTTCATTATTATATGGCACTGACATACAAAATTATGATCAATATCTGAAGAATAAATTAAAGTATAAATCTGGAAGGTATATTGAAAAGAATTTGATAATACTGATTCACCCCCCGTCTCAGTATTATTTTCAACAGTCTGTGTATAAGGGCATCATTTCTTTGTCTTCAGAACTCAGAGCTTTTCCCTTCTTTCCATAATATTCTAAATACTGTTATGTATACCTCTCTGCTTTTCACTCCTATATTTTATAGATGAGGTAAGAGTAATGATAAGAAAAAGGTGATGGGAAAGCTTTAAATGCCAAAATCATATAAAATATATCACCATACGTGAAATGGCCCTTAGATTAGATCAAAACCATATTTCATTAATGATTACCAACTAACTCATTAAATTAACATTAATGCGCATAACTAGGCACCGGTTTATGGAAAAACGTTTTCGAACGACGAGCCCTGAAAATTTGCGATAAGGAAATTTGGCAATTTGCTTCGCAATATCGTAGATCGCAATATCGCAATATCGCAAATCTGTTGCATGTGGAAAAAATCCATTATCACATGTATTTTGCGAAATATGATTTTCGAGACGCGCCATCGCATATTGGCGATTTTGAGGTATTTCACCTTAAGTGATATTTGAGGCATGCGATGCAATGAGTTCCTTTTTGTGCGTGATTTTGCATCACGATTTCACAATCTTAGGATTCCACTTTTAGGAAGGCATCCATTACCTTTTTGTGATGCAACGCTCTTTATTGAGAGTGGTTTTATTCGAACTTTATCATAAAACTTAGGTGTTTTTAGATTTTTCGGATATTCTCCTAAGTTTATGATAGTAAGTTTTATTCAAAAAGGGAATACAAGCACTAATTTATTTTTTTTAATTTTATGGATAAGGGTCCCCACTTATCTAGTATTAGTGATAATGCTAAATAAGGAGGGGGGTTGTTGCTGGCCACAACAATTGGTGATTCACTTGGAAGAACCA
Organism: Pinus taeda; assembly: GCA_000404065.3. Lineage (NCBI taxonomy): Eukaryota > Viridiplantae > Streptophyta > Pinopsida > Pinales > Pinaceae > Pinus > Pinus taeda. The sequence continues at coordinate 44,043 of APFE031477738.1, read as the reverse complement.
ATTATCTCTGTTTTTATTTTGATTTTCTAAACTTCCAAAACAGAAACTTTTAGAGAAAATCAAACTTTATTATAGAAAGATAAAGTACACCATGCTTTCAGCTGTTGATGATAGTTTGTTTCTTCTATGCTAACTTTGGTTATTTACTTCCTAGAGCTAGTCATTGTATTTACATCAGTCACTACTTGGTTTATAAAGATAAAAAAAAAGCCTTCTCTGTAAATCAGTTTTAAATATGCTCATTTGTCATAGGTATAGCCTCTACTGCCAGCAAGCATTTATAGCCTTGACAGGGTTACTTGTTACCCAGCAATGATCCTGTATCCTACTTGGAAAAATATACAATTTTCGAAGGGAAATCCATATCCACACTTATTGCTTTTATTTTCTTTTAATCCTTAAAGAACAATGCCTTGGTTTGGTAGCCAAATTATGGAAGTGCCACTCACTTCATTTATAACTTTGCTGAACAAGCTGGCTCATGATGAGAGCCCTTGTCTTTTGATTGCTACAATCTCGAGTCATTGTCATGTTGTGGTATGTAGTTTTGGAAAAGTTAGGAAGCTATAATATCTATGATCATGATAAGTCAGCTCATGATGAGACCTCTTATTCTTTAAGTTAAAGTGTATCACTGGATTATTCCTTGAAGCTTGCAATTCCCTAGGTGGGGAGGAAGTCATTGTTTCCTTAAGAATAGCTCTGGATGACAATGGTAGAGTTTTTTGGAAAGAAATTTTCTACAAATAATCTTCGTTTTGTTATTGATACCTTTCACTTGACTAATATAAAACAAATTCCCACTAAAGGTCGCTTTTTATCAAAATTTACAAGGTTGAAACTAGTATCATTTTCAGGCTTATAGCCTTTGACTGTATCTTTCAATAATAATGACCATTTTTCTAAATCAGTTCTATTTATACAAGTGAAAAAACAAAATTTAAAAGAAATTCTAGTCTTTTTCGTGAATTCCAAATGTAACCATTTACAACTGGTTTTATTATCAAAATAAAGGAAGAACTAATTTACAAAAATAGAAGAATGATCTCCTATGGAAAGTATTTTTTGAGGATCTTCCCGTTAACAGGTAAAGACTCTCATTTTCCTGTTAAATCCTGTAACATAAAAGTAGATGGACCTATGATTTCCGCAATTTGGAAAGGGCCAAGCCACATTCGTTGAAATTTCATATGTTTTCCCTTTTCCTCATGAGACTTATCCCATTTTAAAACTAAATCTCCAATTTGAAAGTCCTTTCTGGATATCATGTTTGAATCAAAAGAAGCTTTTACTAATGCTTGATGATGCGCATGAGTTATTTTAGCCTGTTCTCGTTGCTCTTCCAGCTTAGGGATTTGCAGTTGCCTTAGTTGTAAGGAAGAAGTTGGTGTTTCGTCAATATACTGAACTAAGGCCAAAGAAGGAATCGCTAGATGAGTTGGAAGGACCACTTCTTTCCCATAAACTAAATTAAAGGGAGAAGTGCCAATGGAGGCTTTCTGCGTTATTCGGTCTGCCCATAGAGCATATATCAAGGATTTGTGACAATTCTTATGAGTTTGATCAATAGTTCGCTTAATGATTCTGATTAAGTTTTTATTCGTTGATTCAGCTAACCCATTCCCCTGTGTGTAATAATTGGCAGGGTATTTAAGCTTAAAACCTCTTTTGAGTGCAAATTTAGTCAGCATTGCCAGAAAAATACGATGCATTATCAAACATTAAAGCAGAGGGTAAACCAAACCTGGTGATTATGAATTGATCTATGAAATCAATGATGTATTCGGCATTAGCTGTCCTGAGAGGAATTGCTTCTACCCAATTAGTAAAATAATCTGTAGCTGTAAGGATATACCTATGCTATTTAGAAGAGTGAGGAACAATCTCACCTATTATATCCAATCCCCATTGATCAATAGGTTGATCGATATTGACTGGTTGCAAAGGCAACGATGGTTTCTTTTGTCTCCCAGCAGTAGTTTGATAAACTTGACATTTCATTACATAGCTATGCGCATCTTTGAATAGTGTAGACCAATAGTATCCTGCACGCAAGATTTTATGTGTTGTAGTATCTCCAGCATAATGTTCACCTGCTGGTCCATTGTGGAGTTCCTGCAACACCTTTTCAGCTTTAGATTTCTCAAGACATCTAAGGAGGACAAAATCATAATTCATTCTAAAAAGTACATCGTTCACAAGTTGATATTTCTTAGCCTTCAATCTTAGAGCTCTTTTCTTTGTATAATCGAGGTTTGAAGGAGCATATCCATTCTTTAGATAAAATATGATATCAGCGTATGATTATTCAACATCGTTTAGGCTTACCTCGTACATTTGTACTTCTGAAGATGGTATTTCCGAAATAAGCGATGCTCCAGCTGGAATTTTGCAAAAGCCTTGACCTTTTACAATATTTGCTAGTTTAATTTCAGCATCATATTCTTGCAAGGAAATAACCCAATTGGCTCTTTTCTCACCCACATCTTTCTGTAGTAAAAGATTTCTTACCGCTGGAAACGGTACTATGATTTTTGTATGGGTTTTAAGCAGAAAGGGTCTGAAATGTTTGATTTCTTTGAAAACAGCATAAGCTTGCTTTTCAACGTCTGAATAATTTAATTCAACCCCTTGTAGATTTGAACTGAAAAAGGCAATTGGGGCTTCCGCCTTGTCTTGATTTGCTTGAGTGAGTATTGCAACATATGATCTATTAGAGGCAAATGTATACAAAATGAAAGGATTGGAAAATTTTGGATTTGCTAAAGATGGAGTGTTGACAATCGCTTGTTTAATCAGATTGAATGATTCATATTCCTCTTGGTCCCATTTGAAGATTGAGTTCTTTTTAATCATTTCTTGTAAAGGAGATACGATCCTTGAAAAATCTAGAACAAATCTCTTTACAAAATTAATCTGGCCAAGGAAAGATTGCATAGCTTTCTCGTTGTGAGGCAAGGGTATTTTGGAAATCTCCTTGATTATGTCGGGATCAATATGGATTCTAGATTTTGACACTATAAATACAAGAAGTTTTCCTTCACTTAATGCAAAAAAGGACTTTTTTGGATTAAGTGAAATTCCATACCTTTGGCAACGTTGGAAGATCTGTTTTAAGTCTCTAAGATGATTACCTCGTTTTTTGGAATATACAGTTATATCATCCAAGTAGATTACTACTGATTTGTTTATTGGTCCCTTAAATGTGATGTCCATGGCCCTTTGAAATGTAGCACCAGCGTTGATCAGACCAAAAGGCATCTTTTGATATGCATAAGTACCCCATTTGGTTCTGAACGTGGTCTTTAATTGATCATCAGGGTGGACCAAAACTTGGTTGTAGCCGGAGAAACCATCCAAGAAGGACATTAATTCAGATCCTGCAACTAATTGTGATATTTGTTCAATGGGAGGCAAAGGAAAATTATCCTTTTGGCAGGCTTTGTTAATATTTCGAAAGTCAATGCAAATTCTAATGTCTCCATTTTTCTTTTTAATGGGAACCATATTGGAAACCCATTTAGAATGTCGAATGGGAAAAATGATTTTGGCTTTCAATAATTTATTGAGCTTAGATTTGATCTGGTTTTCTAGATTAGGATGGTTCTTTCTCAGCTTTTGCTGGACAGGTTTTTCATCGTTTATCATTGGGATAGTAGGATGACTGATAGAAGTGTCATAACTCTTAAGTTCATCGTAGTTCTAGGCAAAGACACTTTTGTATTGTTTCAAGAGACGAACATATGTTAATGTTTCTTCAAGAGCTAGGCCAAGACCTAGGTTGATATTCTGCAGCTTGGTATTAGTTCCTAGATTTACTAATTCATATTTCAGAGTTGAACTTTGAAGTTTTGAATTGGTAGATCTTTTGAATCGGTCTTTCAAATCATATAGGTCTTCCAATTTGACTACTGATTTTGGCATAGCATTATTAGTGCTATCTTGTTGCAATTGTTTGTCATGTTGGTCTTTGTCAATTATCTGATTAGTGTAAGATCCCTTTGATGTGAGGAAGCTTACAATATCATGATCATCGTTGAAAATTTTCCAATTGGTAATGTTATTGGGAATCGAGGGTCTAAAGATTAATTCAATCGAGAATCTATCTAGGCTATAATCTTCTGAGGGAATGAGCTTGGAAGCTACATTTGCCAAGAGGTCAGCACTGGCATTCTGGAGTCTTGGAATTGATGAAATATTGAACGATATAAAATGTTCACTCAGATCTTGTACTAAGGATTGATAATGCTTTAAATGACTTGATAGACAATGTATAGTATTTCTTACTTGTTTGATAACAATTTCAAAATCTCTGAAGATTTGTAGATATTTGATATCTAATCCGATTGCTTTGTATAATCCTTGGACTAAGGCTTCGTACTCTGCAGTATTATTGGTGCAATTGAACTCGAGTCTACAAGTTAGCATAGTTTTGTTTCCCTCTGGACTGATTAATACGCATCCTGCTCTTGCTCCCTCGTTAGGCTTAGAACTGTCAAAAAATAACTTCCAAAATAAAGATTAATTTACAGGACTATCTATAAAATTAACAAATTTAGAACTATATGTTTGAGAAAAATTTTCTACTTGAGATAAAACAAAATGTTCTAAGCTGAAGTATGAGCATTAAAATTTCCTAAGAAAGAGTCAACAGAATAGTTGCCAATTATATTGTTGCTATATGCTACAGGTTCATTTTCTCCTTCCAATTCTGTTACTATGTATTTTTGATGTCTTTCTCGCTCAACCTTTATCTGATTTCGTTTACCATTGTAAGGGAGCCACATGTGCGACCAGTCAGTTGCGCAATATCCATGAAGCTTTTCAGACCAATCTCTACTAAAAATTAGGCCATAAAATTCTGGAATGTCTGCAACTAAAATATCGATAACTTGACATACCTTTGGGTTAGATGACAACCTTATGTTAACCTGATTTAGTTCGTCGATCACTTCAACCTGTGACCGGTCTAACTGAACTATGCGTATTGCAAATTTTTGAGGTTGGGCGTTCAACTTTGCACATATTGATTTAGGTAAGATATTAGATGAAGCTCCTGAATCCACTAAACGATTATGCAAATTTTTGTTGAAAACTTCATAAGTAAGAAGAAATGGGGGAGTATGATATCTTGACCTTCCTCCAATTAGAGCGATATCGTTTGGATCAACTTTATTAGTGACATTAGTTGGAGGTCTTCCCATCTCGTGAGAAGCTTGTGAGATTACAACGGCAGGCAGAGGTGCAACTAGTATTGCTTGTAACTCTTCCAAAAGTATCTTTTGCTGATGTTTTAACTAGGTCAATTCATAAAAAGTAATTTTAGCCCTAGTCTTCTTCATGTGTTCTATGATATTATACTCCATCTCATCAGAAACAATCAATGTTTTAGATGGAGTTAGTGAATCTGTTTGGATTGGGCTTGTATGAGTCGCTTTGGGTGACGTTTTCTTTCCTACGACTTTATCCTTAGTCATTGAGCTTGCACTCTTTGGCTTAGGAGTAGGTTGTGGAGGATCGAGTTGATTTCTACTTCTAGTACGGGCTGGCGATGCCTATTGATCCTCTTCATCTGGGATGATGAAATCCCACATTCCCTGTACTTCTACAACTTCTTCTTCATCAATAGGCTCTTCGTTAGAAATTTCCCCTTCTTCTTCTTCTCATTTAGCATTTGTGATAGCATTGAGAGGCTTTGAATCCATTGAAGAATTTATTCTATAAGGATTTTAAGGCTTTTTAGAAGAAGTCTCTGCTACTTGTTTCTTAATGTAAACCATTTCGTTAGACATGGTTTTCAAAACTTTCTGTAATCCTTCTAAATCAAATGGGTCTTTCGATTGTTTTTTCTTCAGATCTTATTTAAAAGTAACCTTCTTAGGTTTTCATTCATCCACAATGTTTTTCTTTTCTAAGGCTATGTTACATTTCTCTACCGCTATTGCTTCCTTCATATTGTCAGCTAATGTTGTTTTTTTAACCCTATCAACGAAGATTGCTATGTTTGATGGTAGAGCAAATATGTACCATTCACTTCGAACTTCTTTGCTAGGCTTGGAAGCGGTAGGAATTTTGTTCAATAGTTTATTGAAACGTGAGTTAAAATATTTGATAGGTTCCCTTGACTCAGCCCTAAGGTTAGACATGTTATTGATCAGTGTCGCAGTAGACCTGTCATCACCGAACTTAGTCAAGAATTGTTCTTGGAAAATATCCCAACTAGTGATAGATCCGGATGGTAATGAAAAATACCATGATCCAGCTACTCCTTGCAAAATGTAAGGAAAGATCCAGACAACAACGTCTTCATTAGTAACCCCATTGATATTTATAGATAACATAAAGTTGTTTATATGTTCTTCTGCTAGCATGCCTGCTTCAAGATTAAATTTAGGCAGCCATTTTTCAGGATGGGCCGGTATTTGACTCAAGGGTGCAGGCATTAAGACTACCCCTGGGTTATTCCATGGAGTTTGGGCCATCGTTGAACTACTAACAGAGGAATATGATCCCTGTGGTTTGGAAGATGAGGATATTACAATTCCAGATGATTGAGAAGGAGATGTTGAAGTTCCAGTGGTCTGGAGGACAATAATTTGAAGTGGAGGGGTGGATGGTTGACTTCGTGGTGGAGAGGTTGAGATGGATGATGATGATGAAAGAGTCTCGCTATCAGACCCTTTAGGTGATTTCCTTGCTCTCTTCCTTGTAGGTAGAGGTAATTCAGTTGGTTCGATACCAAAATTTTCACTCTATAATTTGGTAAGAGGATGAGAAGGGTTATATTGCGAAGTCACACTACCTTGAGATTTTTCAAAATTTTGGGGTGATATAGAAAATCGCTGAATTTTATGAATCAAAGACTCAACTTCAGTAGGTTCAATAGTATATCTCTCTGAAATGTTCATGTTTATGGTAGTGGTTATTGTTTTATCAACTTCTTGCTTAAGATTTAAATATTCTAAATGCGATGGAGAATTTGGGGGAGATGGTGAGGGTGATTTACTCTCAGAATAATATTTAGATTTAGATTTACTTTCCATTCATAGTTCGGGGCCCTCCTTCTAGTGCCAAATATGTTGAAGCCCCGAAAATAGGGTCTACAACAAGGGGGATACCCACCTGGTTGAGACCTTGGTTAGCAGCTCCTTTTCCATTTGGTGTAGTGGGTTTGACTGGGGATATGGGACCAATTTCCCAATTTATGTGTGTGTGTGTGTGTTGAGAATTGATATTTCCTTCCTAATAATTTCTAAGTAAAATGCTTTGAATCTAAATCTAATGCAATTGTATTCTAATGAACAGAAATATCTAATTCTAAAACTAACCCGGGATTTAATCTTTCAGTTATGCGATCTAAAATAATTTCTAATGGCAATTGGTAATAAAGATCATTCAATTGCTATAAGAAAAGAATTCAATCAAGATAAACCATTTCTTATAAAAAGTTAGACAAAACAATTGTGAAAAATGTATCATATAGTAAGTCATTCATATATTAAGCATAAATAAATAGCTATCACCGTACATAAGTGCCAAATCATAACTCAAGCATTCAAGCATTCATATATAAATAACTGAAAATGAATATCACCTTAACACATAAGTAGAAATCGTTAAGAGATAAAAGTACCATTTATAACTAGTTCTACTCATGAGCTTTAGCAATAATGATTTATCTCTTCTTAATCCAACATCTACTAAGAGTACAAAAGTGCAATTTCAGTAGTAGATGTTAAACGTAGATATCAATAAATCCTATTCCATTCATTCATCAAAACCTCCTCAGAGGATGCAAAAGTGCATGTTCTGAGGACAATTTTTTGACAAATTTCAGGACCCTTCTCTAAATGAACGAGAAGGGTTTAAATACTACTAACTAAATCTAAAAATAGTTCATTACAAAAGTGTAGGAAGCGGTTTAAATGACTATCCTCATTTCAAGAAAAAATAAAGCAAAACTAAAATTAAAACTAAATCTAAAACTAAAACTGAATCTAAAACTAAAACTGGCAATTAACTATCTATGTATCTGTTCCTTGTAGTCGCAAGCATTCATCATTTCCTTGAGGGGAGTTGGCTGGCTGTCTTCTGACTTTAGCTATCCTGCGAAAACAGAATCGGCAAGTGCTGGCGCCATTTTCTCAGCAAAGTTAATGATACATTTGAGAGTCATGCACTGGCTGTGTGGTTCTACCAAGTACGTCCAATAAGAATCCCAATTCAACTTGGTTAACCTTTTGATAGACTCTGCTCTTTCCTAAGTCTTTTGTCTCCATATTGTTTGTAGATGTTGTACATTTGGTAGAAATTTACAACCACTTGAGGATATCCCTGATAAATACCACTGGTTTTTAGAGTTCAGGTTTTTCCTTTCACCTTTAGCACTTTTTCCTACAATTTTTCGGGCTTATAGGTGACTGAGTGATTATAGGCTTTCCTTCTTAAGGGGTTTTGCCTGGTGATTGCTAATTGCGCATCGAAAACTGCCTCCATTCCTCGATCCGGGCTTCCTTGGTGCTATTTTTCACCTATTGTGCGCTTTTTGTTAGAGGATATAAACCTTAAATTTTGTGGAAAAACGACTCCATGAGTTCCTGGGCCTGAGTTTTAAATTCTCTGTCCGTTATGTCAGGACTATCTAGTACCCACTTGACCATGTCTGTGTATGGAAGAATCTTGGGCCTCGCTGCTATCTGGTGCAAGAACGAGCATACTAGTTCTGTAATTGACACCTCAGATGATCTGTGTGAGTCTGCAGTCACTGTAACCTCCATCACTCTAGGATTTTCTTCCTCGAGTAGGTTGTTCATGCCTTTCCAAGTAGTAACGCCGACATCTCTGTTACAGGTGGTGTCTATGTATCAGGGTGTTGTTTCTTTGTCTTCAGAACTCAAAGCTTTTCCCTTCTTTCCCATAATATTCTGAATACTGCTATGTATATCTCTCTACTTTTCACTCCTGCAAATTACAGATGAGGCAAGAGTAATGATAAGAAAAAGGTGATGGGAAAGCTTTAAATGCCGAAATCATATAAAATATATCACCATACGTGAAATGGCCCTTCGATCAGATCAAAACCATATTTCATTAATGATTACCAACTAACTCATTAAACTAACATTAACGTGCATAACTGGGCATCGGTTTATGGAAAAAAAAAAATCGAATGACGAGCCCTGAAAATCTACGATAAGGCGATTTTGCGATTTTCTTCGCAATATCGCAGATCGCAATATTGCAGATCACAATATCACAATATCACAAATCCGTTGCGTGTGGCAATCATCCATTATCATATTTTTTTGCGAAATGTGATTTGCGAGATGCGCCATCGCACATCAGCGGTTTTGAGGTATTTCACCTTAAGTGATATTTGAGGCATGTGATGCAATAAGTGCTTTTTAGTGCATGATTTCGCATCTCGATTTTGCAATCTTAGGATTCGGCTTGTAGGAAGGAATCCATTACCTTTTTACGATGCGATGCTCTCTATTGAGAGAGTGGTTTTATTTGAACTTTATCACAAAATTTAAGTCTTTTTAGATTTTTCGGATATTCTCCTAAGTTTATGATAGTAATTTTTATTCAAAAAGGGAATACAAGCACTAATTTATTTATTTTTATTTTATGGATAAGGGTCCCCAATTATTTAGTGTTAGTGATAATACTAAATAAGGAGGGGGGTTGTTGCTGGCCACAATAGGTTGAGACAACTAGATCTATTTCATATCTCAATTAAAAACATGACCCACAAATCCAATCACTCCTAAATAGTTACCAAGTTGTACTAGTAACTATGAGGAAGGCTCCTTGGGAGTGACCAAGTATTGCAGTCGCCCTGTAACTCATAGACAAGGAGTGAATTCCCTCCAAAATCATTTTTTTTAGAAAAAAACACTTAGTTATGAAATATAAAAAAAAAAAAAAAATCAAGCTTTTAGTCAACTCATACAAGGTTTAATTCAAGATAAAAACACTTAGAACCAATCATAAACTAGGGATCACAAAGAAGGAAGGAGAACAAACTCACTAGGGATTTCTCCTTAGTGGAGTTGCTAGTTCTATTTGATCTAAATTCAGACATAAGAAAATGAGTCATTTTCCTGTATATATCGCCTCAAGATTTTCCAGATGGTGGATGAAATACTGAAACAAATATCCTAGTTTGTAATGCAATTAATCAACCATACAATTAATAGAGAAAGATAGATGGATGATCATAGCATAGAATCCTTGTAGGATGGTGTAGATTGTAGACCCTTTAAAATAGCTGGAAACCCTTCTCCTACCTAGAGATCCCACTCCATCTCTCATTAGGAAGTCCTGAACACATACACAAACAAACAAGGAAAATGTTTTCCTTTGCAATAGGAAAGTTAGCATGCACACTAAACTAATATGATAAAAACACTGTATTTCTCACATATACAAACATGAAATGGAGAAGGAAATAAACTTGCATTCATATCATCGAAAAACACATAATGAATTATACCTCAGCCATAACACATGCTCTCCTATAATCCCTTAGTTCTCCTCTTCCCTTTACTTATAGACAAATTAGGATCATTTGGGATGCAAAAGAGGATTATTCTAGTGGTATTTCACCATTATTACTTAGATAAATATCTTGTAGAAAATCTTGTAGATTCACAAGATCATGCAATTTACTAAAGAAAAAGAGAATGATCTACTTCTACTTTCAACCAACAGAAGCCAATAGACGGATGAAAACAACAATAGCAAGAGGAAGACAAATCAATGGCACATAATACAATAAGTTTTCCCGGGGAAAGCCACATCTCAAAACCCCTACTATATATATTACTTTAATCAGAAATCCAAGACGATAATACAATGCTTGTTATCACAAGAACAATCATAGCACTCAACATGATTAATCTCCCAACTCAAAAGCAAGTTCAAGCCAAACCTTAGCCTCTTCTGCTACTCTCCAAGCCCTTATTTCCTTGTGCAATTCCTATGGCTAAACAGCCCATATTAATGGGAATCCATTGCATCCAAAACTGTGCAATCCCTACTAGGTTCAATTCGTGATTGTATGCATGATCTATACAACTTATAGTACATTGTCCCTGCACTCTAGCCTTAATTGCGTCTTTCTCAGAGTTGACATGCATGAGTTTCTGATGAGGGAATATTTAGTTAATTGGAGTAGCACTAGTGGATGCATTAGTGCACCAACTGACTGTTAACTCTTTATTAGTTCCACAAATAGTATGGAACTAATTTAACTGAACTTAACTCAGTAACTGAGTTATCTAATTACAACTCACAATTAAACTCATATTGGACCCCTAAAACTTAGGGAGAACATATACATGACTTCAGAAAGACTTCCAACTCAAAATTTCTAAGCTAATTAAGTTAATTGAACTTAATTAAATCTTTACAAGTTTCTATGAGAATAGAATTAACTTTTGATTCTTATTTTAATTCAAGGGAAAATTAAACTGGAATTTACGCATTCTATCTTTAACATTTCTTGTTGATATTTTCAATACTCCCTCTCAACAAGAAAGGAATTCAACTGATACCAATCATGAACCTTTGGAATGTTTTGCATGCAACATTTCTTTGTAGTGTTGTTGCTCCAACAACTCTAGAAACAAAAAAACATCCAACCTAAATCAGTATGATGCATCTGTCATCAAAGTCTATGACTAATATTGCCTCTATGAACTGAAAACTTTGTGCTTCTGCTGACTCTGCTTTTCTGGACTACTGTCAACCCTTATTTGTGCTCTTCAATATTTGATTGCTCTAGCCTCTGTCACTTTGATCTCTGAGTACGTCAATCCCAGTGATTCCTCCCACTACTATGTACTGTGGGCTCCCGTAGAAAGGTATGATCCATGAGATAAAACCTCTAAATGGATCCTGCCCAATTTCACCACTTTTGGGACTATCACTTCACGTCGCTCGACCTAACACCTAGAGGTATCACTGCATGTGATCCCTCTGCCCACCTGGCTCAAAATTTCCCCCTACTAGAGGTCTCTACACGAGTGGATGCCTCCACTTTATCTCCTCTCTCTTGCTCCACAATTGTCTGAGATTACTTCTAAGGCTCTTTCTTCTCTACTTGAGTGGATCTCTCCACTCAGTCTCCTCTCAGCTTCTCTAATTGTGGCTGCTCCACAATTTCCTGAAGTTGCTTCTGAGGCTTCGTCTGGGGCTGCATGTTTAGAGGTAATTTAATGTCCCTCTCAACCACCAAGTGTCTAACCTTTTCCTTTCTCCTCAAGGCTTTGCATGCATCTTGAACCTCAAGAGCATACGGGTTCTTGACCTGTGAACTGAATTGTTTCACCTATCCCCTAGTGATTTGTCTAAGGAAAACCTTTCCCTTACTAAAAACCACATCAGAGCCACAGTCTTCCAATACCGCAATTGAAACAAGATTCTTCTTTAGTCCTAGAACATACATCACATCTTTGATCCTGAGAGGGGAGAAAAAATCCCTCTAAAAGGTAACCCCACCGATCCCAATATCTTTATACCTCTCGTCATCTCCAAACTCTATTCTTTGCATGAGGTATTTCTCCTCAAAATCACTAAAGAGATCTTTATTCCATGTCATATGGAAAAGGCACCACTTTCAAGATACCACATGCCTCCCATGAAAGTGTTGGTCATGCTTGCAATGAGAGTGAAATCAAGTTCGAATTGTGAAGCCAGAGCTTCACCTACTATCCTTAACGTCAACTCCTTCTTACTTGCTTTCTTCTATGGGAAACTCTTGGCATAGTTCTCGTGTTCGTGAGAGTGAAAACGCTTGAATTTCGTCAAGTCCATCATCTTTTCGCCATCCTTGCCTTGGGACTTATTTATCTTGGCCATCTTTGCCTTACTCGCTAAGGCAAAATCCTCTTCCACTTCCTTGGAAGAGGCCCCATCTCTAGTGTTCCTCCTGATCTCCTCCTGCATCAAATCGAACCACAGTTGTTCCCAATCTGGCAGCTTCTCTCGACAATTGTCAGAGTCCTGATAACTATGCCAACACTTTGGGAGTCCAAGAAGAGAAATACTCACCATATCATCCTCTGCAACCATGATTCCAACACTTCCAAGTTCATCACGACATTGAGTGAACTTGGTCAAGTAATTTGGAATTGAGTCGCCCACCATGATCTTGAGTTTTTTAATTTTATCTTTCAGTGCCAACTTCCTTTGGTCACTGATATTCTAGAAAAGGTCCTTCAATGTTTTCCATATAGCATGCGGAGTTCCCTTCCCATGGAGACTCGAGACAATGTGGTCTCGAACTCCCTCAAGGATTATCTACCTCGCCCTTGCCACACACTTCTTCCAAATAGCCAGATTCTGAGCATATGATATTGGTGGCTTAGGAATATCCTGATAAATGAATTCCTTCAAGCCATTATCCTCCAACACAGCCTCCATCTTGTCCCTCCAGGCTATATAATTTCAGCTTCCATCCAAGGCATACTCAAGCCACAAACTGTAGAATGCCATATGTTGATCCTGAAGTATGTATTGCAGATTCAAATTTCACCTTTAACCCAAAACTCAAAAATTCAAAATCTACTCTAGTATATTGTTCTCAGCTCCGATACCATGTAGCAAAATTTGTAGATTCACAAGCTCATGCAATTTACTAAAGCAAAATACAAGAATGTACTTCTACTTTCAACCAGCAAAATCCAATAGATCGATGAAAAAAATAATAGCAAGAGGAAAACAAATCAATGGAACATAACACAATAAGTTTTCCCAGGGAAATCCATAGCTCAAAACGCATACTATCTATATTGCATTAATAAAAAATAAAAGATGATAATACAATGTTTTCTCTCACAAGAATCATCCCAACACTCAATATAACAATCTCCAAGCTCACAAGCAAGCTCAAACCAAACCTTAGCCTCTTCTGCTGCTCTCGAAACCCCTATTTCATTCCGCAATTCCTATGGCTGAATAGCCCATATTAATGGGAATCCAGTGCATCCAAAATTGCGCAACCCCTACTAGGTTAAGTTCCTAATTTCATTCACGATCTATACAACTCAGTAAATATTACAACTGATAGTACACTATCCCTCCACTTTAGTCTCAACTGGTCTTTCTTGTATCGACATGCATGAGTTTCTGATGAGGGAATATTCAGTTAACAGGAGTAGCACTAGTGGATGCATTAGTGCACGAACTAATTGTTAACTCTCTATTAGTTCCACAAACAGTTTGGAACTAATTTAACTGAATTTAACTTAAGAAAATGAGTTATCTAATTACAACTCACAATTAAACTCATACTGGACCGCTAAAACTTAGGGAGAATATATACATGACTTTAGAAAGACTTCCGACTCAAAACTCCTAAGCTAATTAAGTTAATTAAAGTAAATTAACTATTTACAAGTTGCTAAGAGAATAGAATTCTATTTTAATTCTCAATTTAATTCAAGGACAAATTAAACTGGAATATTTGGATTCTATTTTTAACATTTCTTATTGTTATTTTCAACACTCCCTCTCAACAAGAAAGGAATTCAAATTGATCCCGGTCCCAAACCTTTGGAATGTTATGCATGCAACACTTCTCTCTAGCGTTGTTGCTCCAAAAACTCCAAAAAATCCAAAAACAAAAAAAAAGATCCAACCTAAATCAATATTATGCATCTGTCATCAAAGTCTCTAAATGTTATTTCCTCTGTCAACTGAAAATTTTGCGCTTCTGTTAACTCTACCTTTCTACAATGTTGTTAACCCTTCTCTGTGCTCTTCAATATTTGATTGCTCTAGCCTCTGTCACTTTGATCTCCGATTGCATCAATCCCACTGATTCCTCCCACTACTATGTACTTTGGGCTCTCATAGAAAGGTACGATCCATGAGATAAAACCTCTCAATGGACCCTGCCCAATTTCAGCCTTCTTGGGACTATCACTTCACATCGCCCCACCTCACACCTATAGGTATGACTGCATGTGATCCCTCTGCCCACCTAGCTCAAAATTTCCCCCTACTGGAGTTCTCTTCATTAGTGGATGCCTCCTCTCGGTCTCCTCTCTGATTCTCCAATTGTGGCTTCTCCACAATTGTTTGAGACAACTTCGCCTCTGCTTGAGTGGATCTCTCCACTCGGTCTCCTCTCAGCCTCTCCAATTGTGGATGCTCCATAATTTCCTGAAGATTCTTCTAAGGCTTTTTTTGGGGCTGCATGTTGAGAGGTAATTAATCTCCCTCTCAACCACTAAGTCTCGAACCTTTTCCTTTCTCCTCAAGGATTTGCATGCATCTTGAACGTCAAGAGCATACAGGTTCTTGACTCGTGAATATATATGTTTCACATGTCTCGTGGTGATGTGTCTAAGGAAAACCTTTCCCTTACTAAAAACCACCTCATAGCCACGGTCTTCTAATACCATAACTGAAACAAGATTCTTCTTTAGTCTATGAACATACATCACATCAATGATCCTGAGATGGGAGCCAGACTCCCTCTGAAAGGTAACCATACCGATCTGGGTAGCTCTATACCTCTCGTCATCTCCAAACTCTATGCTCTGCTTGAGGTATTTCTCCTCAAAATCATTAAAGAGATCTTTATTCCCCATCATATGGAATGAGGCACCACTTTCAAGATACCACATGCCTCCAATGATAGTGTTGGCCATGCATGAAATGAGATTGAAATCAAGTTTGAATTGTGAAGCTAGATTTTCACCTATTGTTGCTACTGTCGTCTCCTTCTTGCTTGCCTTTTTATGTGGGCAGTTCTTGGCATAGTCCGCGTGCTCATGACAGTGAAAACACTTGACTTTTGTGAAGTTCATCTTCTTTCCACCCTCCTTTCCTTGGGACTTATTTCCCTTGGCCTTATTTTCCTTACTCACTAAGGTAAAATCCTCTTCCACTTCCTTGGAGGAGGTCCCATCTCTGGTTTTCCTCCTGCATCAAATCTGACCACAGTGGTTCCCAATCTAGTAGCTTCTCCCAAAAATTGACAGAGTCCTGATAACTATGCCAAATATTTTGGAGTCCAAGAAGAGCAAGACTGACCATATCATCCTCGGTAACCATGATTCCAGCACTTCCAAGTTCATCACGACATTGAGTGAACTTGGTCAAGTAATTTGGAATTGAGTCGCCCGCCTCCATCTTGATTTTTCAAAGTTTATCTTTCAATGCCAACTTCCTTTGGTCACTACTATTTTGGAAAAGGCCCTTCTCATGGAGACTTGAGACAATGTGGTCTCGAACTCCCTCAAGGATTATCCATCTCACCCTTGTCACGCACTTCTTCCATTCGGCCAGATTCTAAGCATCCAATGTTGGTGGCTTAGGAATGTCCTGATAATGAATCTGTTCAATCCATTATCCTCCAACATGGCCTCCATCCTATCCTTCCAAGCTATATAATTTGAGCCACCATATAAGGCATACTCGAGCCATAAACCGTATAATTCCATCTATCGATCCTGAAGTATGTATTGCAAATTCGAATTTCACCTGTAACCCAAAACTCAAAACTTTGAAATCTCCTCTAGTATACTATTCTCAAATTCGGTACCATCTAGAAAATCCTGTAGATTGACAAGCTCATGTAATTTACTAAAGCAAAAGACAAGAATCTACTTCTACTTTCAACCAGCATAAGCCAATAGATCGATGAAAACAATAATAGCAAGAGGAAAACAAATCAATGGCACATAACACAATAAGTTTTCCCAGGGAAAGCCACAGATCAAAATGCCTACTATCTATATTGCATTAATCAGAAATCCAATTTGGTAATACAATGCTTGTTCTCACAAGAACAATCACAGCACTCAGTATGATCGATCTCCCAGCTCACAAGCAAGCTCAAGAAAAAACTTAGCCTCTTATGTTGCTCTCCAAGACCCTATTTCCTTGCACAATTCATATTGTTGAATATCCCATATTAATGGGAGTCCATTGCATCCAAAACTGTTCAATCCCTACTAGGTTCAGTTACTGATTGCATGCATGATCTATACAACATAGTAAATCAAACCACTGATAGTACATTGTCCCCACACTCTAGTCTCAACTATGTCTTTCTCATAATCGACACGCACAAGTTTCTGATGACGAAATCTTCAATTAACTAGAGTAACACTAGTGAATGCATTAGTGCACCAACTGATTGTTAACTCTCTATTAGTTCCACAAATAGTTTGGAACTAATTTAACTGAACTTAACTCGGGTAACTGATTTATCTAATTACAATACACAATTAAAATCATACTATATCCCTAAAACTTAGGGAGAACATATACATGACTTCATAAAGACTTCCAACTCGAGATTCCTATGCTAATTAAGTTAATTAAACTTAATTAACTGTTTACAAGTTTCTATGAGAATAGAATTCGATTTTAATTCTCAATTTAATTCAAGGAAAAATTAAATTGGAATTTTTGGATTCTATTTTTAACATTTCTTTTTGCTATTTTCAACACTTCCTCTCAAAAAGAAATGAAATCAACTCAATCCAATCCTAAAACTTTGGAATATCTGCATGCAACACTTCTCTCTAGTGTTGTTGCTCTAGCAACTCTAGAAACAAAAAAACATCCAACATGAATCAGTATGATGCATTTGTCATCAAAGTCTCTGACTTCTATTGCCTCTGTCAACTTAAAACTTTGCACTTTTGTTGACTCTGCCTTTCTTCACTATTGTCAACCCTTCGCTCTTCAGTATCTGACTTCTCTAGCCTCTATCACTTTGATCTCTGATTGCATCAATCCCACAGATTCCTCTCACTACTATGTACTTTGGGCTCCCGTACAAAGGTATGATCCATGAGATAAAACCTCTCAATGGACCCTGCCCAATTTCAACCCTCTTAGGACTACCACTTCACTTTGGCCCACCTCACACCTAGAGGTATGGATGCATGTGACCCCTCTGCCAACCTAGCTCAGAATTTCCCCCTAACATAGGTCTCTGCATGAGTAGATGCCTGCACTCAGTCTCCTCTCCGATTCTCCAATTGTGGCTGCTCCACAATTGTTTGAGACTACTTCTTCTCTGCTTGATTGGATCTCTCCACTCTGTCTCCTCTCAGATTCTCCAATTGTGGTTGCTCCAGTATTTCCTGAAGTTGCTTTTGAGTCTTCTTCTAGGGTTGCATGGTGATAGGTAATTTACTCTCCCTCTAAACCACCAAGTCTCTAATCTTTGCCTTTCTCCTCAAGGATTTTCATGCATCTTGAACCTCAAAAGAATACATGTTCTTGACCCATTAATCGATCTGTTTCACCTGTCCCGTGGTGATATGTCTAAGGAAGACCTTTCCCTTAATAAAAACAACATCATAGCAAGAGTATTCTGATACCGCAATTGAAACAAGATTCTTCTTTAGTCCTAGAACGTACATCACATTTGTGATCCTGAGAGGGGAAGTAGACTCCCTCTGAAAGGTATCCTTACCGATCCCGATAGCTTTACATCTCTCATCATCTCCAAACTCTGTGCTCTTCTTGAGGTCTTTCTCCAAAAAATCACTAAAGAGATCTCTATTCCCTGTCATATGGAATGAGGCACCGTTGTCAAGATACCACACACCTCCCATGACAGTGTTGGCCATGCATGCAATGAGAGTGAAATAAAATTTATATTGTGAAGCTAGAGCTTCGCCTACTGTTGCTATTGTCGGCTCCTTCTTTCTTTCTTTCTTCTGTGAAAATTTCTTGGCATAGTACTCGTGCTCGTGACAATGAAAACACTTGACTTTCGTCGAGTCCATATTCTTTCTTAACTCCTCGCCTCGGGACTTCTTTCCCTTGGCCTTCTTTTCCTTACTCACTGAGGAAAAATCCTCTTCCACTTCGTTGGAAGAGGTCCCATCTCTGGTGTTCCTCCTAATCTCCTCTTGCATCAAATCTGACCACAATTGTTCCCAATCTGGCAGCTTCTCCTGACAATTGACAGAGTCCTGATAACTAAGCCAACTCTTTCAGAGTCCAAGAAGAGCAAGAATCACCATATCATCCTCGACAACCGTGACTCCAACATTTCCAATTTCATCACAATATTGAGTGAACTTAGTCAAGTAATTTAAAATTGAGTCGCCTGCCTCCATCTTGATTTTTTGAAGTTTATCTTTCAGTGCCAACTTCCTTTGGTCACTGTTATTGTGAAAAAGGTCCTTCAATGCTTTCCACATAACATGCATAGTTTCCTACCCATGGATACTTTAGACAATGTGGTCTCCAACTCCCTCAAGGATTATTCGGCTCGCCCATTGCTACACACTTCTTCCATTCGGCCAGATTCTAAGCATCCGATGTTGCTGGCTTAGGAATGTCCTGATCAATGAATTCCTTCAAGCCATTATCCTCCAACATGGACTCCATCCTTTCTTTCTAGGCTATATAATTTGAGCTACCATCCAAGGCATACTCGATCCGCAAACTGTAGAATGTCATATGTTGATCCTGAAGCATGCATTGAAAATTTGAATTTCACTTGTAACCCAAAACTCAAAACTTCGAAATATCTAGTATACTGTTCTCATCTCCAATCCCATGTAGAAAATCGTGTATATTCACAAGCTTGTACAATTTACTAAAGAAAAATACAAGAATCAACTTCTACTTTCAACTATTGGAAGCCAATAGATCGATTAAAACAATAATAAAAAGAGGAAAAAAAATCAATGGCGCATAACACATTAAGTTTTCCCAGGGAAAGCCACATCTCAAAACCCCTACTATCTATAATTCATTAATCAGAAATCCAAGATGATAATACACTACTTGTTCTCACATGAACAATCCCAGCACTCAGTATGATCAATGTCCCAGCTCACAAGCAAGCCCAAGCCAAACCTTAGCCTCTTCTGCTACTCTCCAAAACCCTATTTCCTTCCACAATTCCTATGGCAGAATAGCCCATATTAACGGGAATCAAGTGCATCCAAAACTGTGCAATCCCTACTAGGTTCAGTTTCTAATTATATGCATGATCTATACAACTTAGTAAATCATACAACTGATAGTACATTGTCCCTGCACTCTAGTCTCAACTATGTCTTTCTCAAAATTGACATACATGAGTTTCAGATGAGGGAATATTTAGTTAACTGGAGTAGCACTAGTGGATGCATTAGTGCACCAACTGATTTTTAACTCTCTATTAGTTCCACAAATAGTTTCGAACTAATTTAACTGAACTTAACTCAAGAAACTGATTTATCTAGTTACAACTCACAATTAAACTCATACTGGACCCCTAAAACTTACGGAGAACATATACATGATTTCAGAAAGACTTCCAACTCGAAATTCCTAAGCTAATTAAACTTAATTAGCTATTTACAAGTTGCTATGAGAATAGAAATCAATTTTGTTTCTCAATTTAATTTAAAGACAAATTAAACTGGAATTTCTAGATTCTATTTTCAACATTTCTTGTTGCTATTTTCAACACTCCCTCTCAACCAGAAAGGAATTAACCTCAATGCCAGTCCTAAACCTTTGCAATGTATTGCATGCAACACTTCTCTGTAGTGTTTTTTCATCGGCAAATCAAGAAAAAAAAAACATCCAACCTGAATCAGTATGATGCATCTTTCATCAAAGTCTTTAACTGCTATTGCCTTTGTCAACTGAAAACTTTGCACTTTTGTTGACTCTACCTTTCTACATTGTTGTCGACCCTTCTCTACGCTCTTCAGTATCTGACTACTCTAGCCTCTTTCACTTTGATCTCTGATTGTATCAATCCCACTGATTCCTCCCGCTACTATGTAAGTTGGGCTCTCGTAGATAGGTATGCTCCATGAGATAAAACCTCTCAATGGACCCTACCCAATTTCAGCCCTCTTGGGTCTATCACTTCACATTGCCCCACCACATGCCTAGAGGTATGGCTGCATGCGATCCCTTTGTCGACCTAGTTCGAAATTTCCCCCTACTGGAGGTCTCTACATGAGTGGATGCCTCCACTTGGTCTCTTCTCTGATTCACCAATTATTCTTGCTCCACAATTGTCTAAGACTTTTTATTCTCTACTTGAGTGGATATCTCCACTCAGTCTCCTCTTAGCTTTTCCAATTGTGGTTTCTCCACAATTTCCTGAAGTTGCTTCTAAATATTCTTCTGGGGTTGCATGTTGAGAGGTAATTTACTCTCCCTCTCAACCAATAAGTCCCTAACGTTTTCCTTGCTCCTCAAGGCTTTGCATGCATATTGAACCTCAAAATTATATAGGTTCGTGACCCATGAACTAATCTATTTCACTTGTCCCATGGTGATGTGTCTAAGGAAAACCTTTCCCTTACTAAAAAATACATCAAAGCCACAGTCTTTCAATACCGCAACTGAAACAAGATTCTTCTTTAGTCATGGATCATATATTTCATCTGTGATCCTGAGATGGGAGCCAAACTCCCTGTGAAAGGTAATCATAATCATCCCAGTAGCTCTATACCTCTCGTCACCTCCAAACTCTATGCTCTACTTGAGGTATTTCTCCTCAAAATCACTAAAGTGATCTCTATTCCCCGTCATATGGAATGAGGCACTAATGTCAAGATACCACATGCCTCCCATGACAGTGTTGGCCATGAATGCAATGAGAGCAAAATCAAGTTTGAATTGTGAAGCTAGAGCTCACCTACTGTCGCTACTGTCGGCTCCTTCTTTCTTGCTTTCTTCTGTGGGCAGTCCTTGGCATAGTGCTTGTTCTCATGAGAGTGAAAACACTTTACTTTCATCAAGTCCATATTATTTTTTCCGTCCTTGCCTTGGGACTTCTTTCCCTTAACCTTATTTTCCTTACTCGCTAAGGAAAAATCCTCTTCCACTTCCTTGGAAGAGGTCCCATCTCTGGTGTTCCTCCTGATCTCCTCCTGAATCAAATCTAACCACAGAATTTGGAAGCTTCTCCCAACAATTGATAGAGTCTTGACAACTATGCCAACTCTTTGGGAGTCAAGGAAGAGAAATACTCACCATATCATCCTTGAAAACCGTCATTCCAACACTTCCAAGTTCATCACGACATTAAGTGAACTTGGTCAAGTAATTTGGAATTGAGTCGCCTACCTCCATCTTGATTTTTCTAAGTTTATCTTTCAGTGCCAACTTCCTTTGGTCACTGCTATTTTGGAAAAGGTCCTTCAATGCTTTCCACATAGAATGCGGAGTTTCCTTCCCATGGAGATTTGAAACAATGTGGTCTCAAACTCCCTCAAGGATTATCTGCCTCGTCCTTGCCACAAACTTCTTCCATTTGGCCATATTCTTAGAATCCAATGTTGGTGGCTTAGGAATGTCCTAATTAATGAATTCCTTCAAACTATTATCCTCCAACATGGCCTCCATCCTATCCCTCTAGGCTATATAATTCGATTTTCCATCCAAGGCATACTCGAGCCACAAATCGTAGAACGCCATATTTTGATCCTAAAGTATGTATTGCAAATTCGAATTTCACCTGTAACCCAAAACTCAAAACTTTGAAATCTCCTCTAGTATACTATTATGAACTCCGATACCATGTAGAAAACCCTATAGATTCACACGCTCATGCAATTTACTAAATAAAAAAACAAGAATCTACTTCTACATTCAACCAACAGAAGCCAATAGATCGATGAAAACAATAATAGCAAGAGGAAAACAAATCAATGGCACATAACACAATAAGTTTTCTCAAGGAAAGCCATATCTCAAAACCCATACTATCTATATTGGATTAATCAAAAAGCCAAGATGATAATACAATACTTGTTCTCACAAGAACAATCCCAACACTCAGTATGATCAATCTTCAAGCTCACAAGAAAGCTCAAGCCAAATCTTAGCCTCTTCTGCTGCTCTCCAAGCCCCTATTTCCTTCCACAATTCCTATGGCTGAATAGCCCATATTAATGGGAATCCATTGCATAAAAAATTATTCAATCCCTACTAGGTTCAGTTCCTAAATGCATGCATGATCTATACAACTCAGTAAATCATACAACTGATAGTACATTGTCCGTGCACTCTAGTCTCAATTGGGACTTTCTTAGAATCGACATGCATGAGTTTCTGATGAGGGGTTCCTCAGTTAACCAGAGTAGCACTAGTGGATGCATTAGTGCACCAATTGACTATGAACTCTCTATTAGTTCCACAAATAGTTTGGAACTAATTTAACTGAACTTAACTAAGTAAACTGAGTTATCTAATTACAACTCACAATTAAACTCATACTAGACCCCTAAAACTTAGGGAACACATATACATGACGTAAGAAAGACTTCCAACTCGAAATTCCTAAGCTAATTAAGTTAATTAAACTTATTTAACTATTTACAAGTTCCTATGAGAATAGAATTCGATTTAAATTCAAGGATAAATTAAACTGGAATTTATGGATTCTATTTTTAACATTTCTTGTTGCTATTTTCAACACTACCTCTCAACAAGAAAGGAATTCAACTCGATCCTGATCCTGAACCTTTGGAATGTTCTACATGTAACACTTCTCTCTAGTGTTTTTTCTCCAGCAACTCCAGAAACAAAAAAAAATTCCAACCTGAATCAGTATGATACATCTGTCATCAAAGTCTGTGACTGTTATTGCCTCCGTCAACTGAAAACTTTGTGCTTATGTTGATTATGCCTTTTCTGCACTATTTTCAACCCTTCTCTGTGCTTTTTAGTATCTGACTACTCTAGCCTATGTCACTTTCATATATGATCGCATCAATCCCACTAATTCCTCCTGCTACTATGTACTTTGGGCTCCTGTAGAAAGGTACGATCCATGAGATAAAACCTCTCAGTGGACCCTGCCCAATTTCAGCCCTCTTAGGACTATCACTTCACATCGCCCCACCTCACACCTGGAGGTATACTGCATGTGATCCCTCTACCTACCTAACTAGAAATTTCTCCCTACTGAAGGTCTCTACATGAGTGGGTGCCTCCACTCGCTCTCCTCTATGCTTCTCCAATTGTGGCTTCTCCATAATTTTCTAAGATTGCTTCGTCTCCGCTTGAATGGATCTCTCCACTCGGTCTCCTCTCAACTTCTCCAATTATGGCTACTCCACAATTTCCTAAATTTTCTTATGAGGCTTCTTCAGGGGCTGCATGTTGAGAGG
>APFE031477738.1:0-12394 GCA_000404065.3 Pinus taeda | reverse complement strand
CTGATTAAAGTGCTAGATAAATTGTCAACCCAGGGAAGTCTGGTTATTTCAAAGGTGATTGCGTACTATATGTACTCAATCTTAAAATCACTAAAAGTTGTAATACAAATGAATCACACCTTGCTTTAATAACTGAAGCTCCACTTTGTGTTACAACAAATATACTCTATTGTAGATATCTATTAAGAGATGCTTAATTTCATTCAAGGAATAATTCAACATAAAGGAATAAATATGCAAAGGAAAACAATGGCTATGCTGTAACAGAGAATCAGGACTCTATCCCCAGGATGGGAACCTTCAGCACCTGCCTCTGTTTATCTAGCTCGCTGATTCACTCTGTAAACTTAATCACCAGTGAGACACTCATAAAATAACTTTAACCAATGCAACAATCGATTAAAAAAGGAACAGAGTTTCAGCAAAGGTAAAACAATATCCAGAAAATAGTACTTGTTAACAAGGTAGGAATAAAACACACACTCAACACACTGCAGAGAAATATAATGGGTGAATCTTGTGATGAAGGTGGGCCCTGTCCTCATAAGATTCCCCGGGAGACGAGAACTAGAAAATGATGTTCAGAACAAGAGTTTTATTCATCCATCAATATGTCATGTTACAAAAAGAAAAGATTGTAGTCCTGTCTCTTCAACTTAGCCATTTTCACAGTCTATTCATCCCCCTTCTAATGTAGATGTCTCCTCTTTATAAAGAGGAGACATCTATTACAAAAGATTTACATTGCAAAATTCTGTTTAACCCATTATACAAAAATAGGGAAATTAGTTTCCTGTCAACAAAATGTTGTTACAACAATACTGCCGTTAGATCATGGACGTTACATCCAATGTAACAGTGTCCTCGGTGATTGATCTGGTTCATCTGTTGCTATCAAATTTGGAACGAAAATATCAACTGTTTCAGCTTCGAGATTTGCGTGTCATTCTTGCTGTTTCAGCAACTGCAAAAATAGTCTTGCAAATTCCAGGTAGTTTCAGCAACGCGGACTGCACATCATTCTTTAACTGTTTCAGCAACTAACAATTCAAAGATTAACTATGAAGATAGCATGATTATATGTTAAATAACTAAATGTATAGTGATGAGAAGAATCACTGCATACCTTTGGAATAATTCAGTCAAAACACTAACAAGGACTTTCAAATATGGGTTGAAAAGGGTGACATTATAACAAAATTTATAGTCAGAAAGAGACAAAATGAGGTCCTAACGTCCCCCACAACTGAAACGGTTGCATGTCCCCATGCAATTTTTACTCTGAGTCTGAGTCAGAATACTAGGATGTACAGTGCAAATTACTTATGCAGTAAGAATAGAAGGTGTTGTCAGCCATGTTTCTGAAACCTTGGGCATTCTGAATTCTCTGCCATGCTGCAAGCTCCTCCTTTTTGGACAATGTGAAGTGAGCCTTATATTGTTGTGCTAGCAGCCAAAGAAGAGGGAAGTGGAAGTGATAACCCAACCAGTTTTGGGCACACTGTTGCATGCATTTCACATAATTAAGTAACCTTGATATTGTTGTTTGAATATTGGGAGGGTTAAAAGGATGATATTCTCTCCTCTCCTTAGGACAATGCTCCCAAAATAGATTATTTGCTTGTATGGCCAGAGTTCCCTTAGTCTTGACATAATTTTGGTATTCCTTTATGACTATTGCCTATAGTTCTCTAATATGCTCAGTCATCACTGGCTCTTGTAAAACCCGTCAATGTTCAGCAATAAAAGCAGCGACATTCTATGGCTCAGCTCGGATCCAGAGAAGACAGTTCTCTTCATTATGTGTTGCTGACATGAAAGCATTTTGCCAGGTAAGCTGATTGGCCAGGAAAAAAATGAAGGCTCTAATCTAAATGTCACCAACGAGAGGAATCAAATTAAGCTTCCTATCTTTAGGTATGGCCTCATTATGAAGATAGAGTTCACATAACAAATTATGTTCACTAATTGATGCTTGTGCAAAAGTTTCAATAAAATGCTGAGGTGTAGACACCTCATGGGGTCATCCATCTCTGATTGCTTTCACTTAGAAGAATGCTAGGCGTTCTCTTAAAAACATAGAATAGTTGAAGGATGGCTTTCTAGTGGCGAGTAATCTTTGAACCAGGTCAAAGATAAGAGACAGTCTGGTTTTTAGCTTTTTGTTTTCCTTGTGTTGTGCACAAGACTGTTCTAGGGCTTCCCAATTTCTATATACATGATTCAGCCACACTGATTTATGTTCCTGTAATGCCTTTTCTTGTGACAGGGCATACTCTTTCTTCCATGTATCCCTCAGTTCCTGAAAACTGGAGGTCTGAGTGAAGACAGTCCTTGCATACCGGGGTTCAGTTTGAATGAAGACAGTCCTTGCACACCGGGATTCAGTCTGAGTGAACACATCCTTCGAAGACTTTGGTGCTGGTTTTTCAGCTTTAACAAATAGGGTAGGCCAGGGTACCTATGGTTTCATTTCTTCTTCAGAGGTCTTTGAAGGCCATGCTGGTTCATTTGTAACAGAAAGGCGCTCCTTCTTAACTATGACAGGAGTAGATGCATGGGTGGGTCCAGGCAGTGGGACTTCAATTATCTTATAACCAGCTTGAGAATAGAGATCACCACACTGGCCACACATATATTCATTATATCTATCCTTTTCTGCACTTCTCTCAGCTACAGATGCTACTTGAGCTAAAATATACAGATTGCGTTCTCTTTCATGGGTTTCTCTTGCCACGATCAACTCGTGCTTATAAACCTCAATCTGAGATTTCAAAAACTCATTTTCTTCCTGAAGGGAGGCTAAAGTAACCGGGCCTTCTATAGCAGTTGCAGGTTCCAGTGGATGGGAGGATCGTTGTTCAGTGGTAGCTTCATCATTTGCATCCTCAGCAGGAGGTTCTTGTGTAACACCTGCTGGACTAGTAGTTGGTTCTTGTGTAACAACTACCTCTAGGTCATATGCTTTATGTTCCTTGATAGGTGGTTCTTGTGTAACACCTATTAAGTCGGTAGCTGGTTCTTGTGGAGCAGCTACATCTAGGTCCTCTATCTCTTGTTCCTCAACAAGTGGTTCTTGTGTAACACCTGTTAGGTCTGTAGCTGGTTCTTGTGGAGCAGCTACATGCTGTACATCATCTTGAGTGTCTACTTTTGATATATCAGCAGCTGGTTCTTGTGGGGCAGCTGCATCTTTCGAAAGGAACGATGTCACAAACTCCTAAGCAAATTGCATTTCAGTACCCGAGGGTGAGGAAGGGAAGGATTCAGGGCCTTGGGGATGTGGTGAGGTATGAGGCTTCAGGATAATGGGTGGGGGATTTGGGTGATGGTCTCAGTTGCTACTTCAGAAGACGTCCTTGTTCATCTTCGAGGCATGAAGGCGGGAAGTACAATGGTTTTCCTCTTACGAACATTTTTCCTTTAGGTAGGAGGGTCATCAGTAGTAGCAGCTTCTTT
Organism: Pinus taeda; assembly: GCA_000404065.3. Taxonomy (NCBI): domain Eukaryota; kingdom Viridiplantae; phylum Streptophyta; class Pinopsida; order Pinales; family Pinaceae; genus Pinus; species Pinus taeda. The sequence goes on along the minus strand of APFE031477738.1, from coordinate 8,935 downwards.
AATTGAGGCTCTTGTTTGTATTTTTAGTGAGGTTGCAGCCTTTTCTTGTCTTTTCCTTTTTAGGTTGGCAATGGGAATATTTTCATTTGAATCATCACTCGGGATATGGACTGTGGGAATGGATGATTTAGGTAAGTTAAGGGATGGAGTAGATACGGGGGAGGGGTCAAGTGGATTTACTATTGTGGGTGGTGGAATTTCTAAGGAATCAAAGATGCTCCTTGGCTCTTGAACAGAAGGATTTTCAATTTGCTGTGAGATTCCAGGGGTCTGCTGAGGATTTTCAGCATCTAATTGGGGAGTTTCAGCTGTTGTTCGAGAGGTTTCAGCAGTTTCTTGAGGATTTTCGGTTGCTGGTTGAGGAGTTTCAGCAACTTCCTGCGGGTCTTCAGCTGTTGGTTGAGGAAATTCAGTGGCTTCCTGGGGTGGTTTGTTAAGAAGAGGAGGATTTTGTAGGGCAAAGCCCCTCTGAATTAGAAGTTGAACCAGGCAATGGTGAGTGAGGGACAGGAGTGGTTAATTTGCATGCATGGAATAATGTGACATGTTCTTTAGACACCCAAGCAGATAGTATGGCATATTTACTAAATGACCATGTCTTAAATGATTCAACAACACAAAGTCATACTGGTACACTAACTAGTAACGTCCCTCGCAGGTGAAATAGTGCTTGACAAACTCTACGACCTTTGGCCATGGAGGTGGTAATGAACGAAGTGCAACACCCCTGCCTTTTTGTTCGAACCGCTCTCCTGGTAAAAGAAAATCTTGATGTGCGTTCAGAATGAGGTGTTTATGACTGAACGAACGAATGCCATTGGTTGGTAACCCTGAAACTTGCGTTATATCCTCCTCTGTTACCGGAATTTGCACTCCCTGAACAATAGAGTATCCTTCCCTTAAATTTCATGCGAATTCCAGGACTTGCTGGGAGTCAAATCCTCGAAGCCTTCGAAAATAATCCACCCAGCCTGCTTGCTGAAAGATTTGATATGCTTCTAGGTATAATTCTAATAGAGCTGTTGAACCAGGTTCATTTCGAATAACATTGCCTCCCATTGTTCCTGGTTTAGCAAAGTGCACAGTACAGAGTCGAGTTACCGCAGCCGAAACAGAGTAAGATATTGCAAATGAGGTTGTGACATAATAAAACAGAGACGGGGTGACGAGACACAGTGGTGACGGTGATTGACATATTGGGTAATAATTGCCAAATTTTGGTATTCCCCCCCAACTATGGCTAAATGATAAGTTTGAATGTACGACGATTTCGGCAATCATATCGGGATCTTCTCATTAACTACAGTTTAATATCTACACATAAACACGCATACCTCACGTTTTATCTTCGATCGTTGTGCCGACAATATAATCTCGTCATTGATGGATCACCAATGGTTATGAAAAAGGGTTTATAAGATATGAGGGTATTTGTATGAAAGGTTTTCTATATTCACAGGAGGAGATAGTGAAAGAACACAATTATCAGGATGAATGGCTGATTCTCTCTTATGAAAATATGTATTGGTCATTTTTGAGAGGAACTGATGCCTGAATCTCAGGAAAAATGGGAAAATTGATGTTTTTAGGGAAAGGTGGAAAAGGTGGGTGTTTCAGCAATGGAGAATTTGGTGTTTCAGCAATGAAGAAAATGGGGAAAAATTGGTGTTTCAGCAACGGGAAAAATGGTGTTTCAAAAACAGGAAAAATGGTGTTTCAGCAACAGGAAAAATTTGTTGTTTAAGGAAAAATAAGAAAATGTTGTTGTGAGGGAATGGATTACGAATTGAAGTGAAATGGAAATGTTTCCCAAACCGAAATCTGATCCCTCTTGCAATGGAATTGTTCTTTTCAACCAGCCTCCGAATCTAAGACCTGCAAAATAATGAATTGTAACATGGCAACCCTTGACACGGATTATTAGTTAAAATATCGTATTCTTCTAAGAAATATATAATACAAAAGTTAAATACAATGAGGGGCAGCGAGCTCCCCTAGAAAGACATAATATGAATCTGCCATGCAAGTGGCCTTAAAATCTTCTTTAGAAACAGGTTGCTGGTACAAACGGAGCCGATACCCATTTACCAACAATGGTGTTCTAGAGTCATCAATTGTCAGGAGCCTTACTGTACCATTTGGAAAAACAATATCTATCTCATAAGATCCCAGCCACCTTGTTCGTAGTTTTCCTTGAAAATTTTCAAAGCGAGAGCCATACAATAGAGCCCAATTACCTTTTTGGAACTGATTATGCTTAATGGTTATCATGCCACCTGGTTCTTTTCTGTTGTATCATAGTTGTTTGATGGATGGCATCCAACCTCTTTTCATCCAATTCCTGAAGCTACTGCAACCTAGTTGTGTGTGCATCGATCAAGTCAAGGTTAACAGCTAAAGCAGACCTTAAGGTTTTAATTTCAAATTCCATAGGAAAAACATCACTTTTACCATAAACTAATTTATAAGGTGAAAAACATGTAGTATTCCTCCAGGTAGTTCTGTAAGCCCATAATGCTTCAAGCAACCTTTGAAACCAATCCTTTCTATTCTCCTTTACTGTTTTTGTTAAAATGGCTTCTATGACTTTATTTGTACTTTCCACCTGCCCATTAGCTTGGGGGTGATAAGGTGTAGTCATTTTATGATTAATATGATATTTGTGAAGTGTAGCTTTAAATCCATGGGAGTTGAAAGGAGGTCCTCCATTTGTGACTAGCTCTCTAGGCACTCCAAACCTAACAAAGATTTCTTCAAATAGAAAGGTTAGCATAGATTCCTCACTATCTCTAATAAGTGCCTTAGCTTCCACCCATTTAGTCATATAATCTGTGCAAACCAATATGTTAACTCTTTGATTGGATGGAGGATTGATGGGTCCTATAAAATCTACAGCCCATATTTGAAAGGGTTCAAGTATTACCTGGGGGTTCAATGGCATTTCATCTCTATGATTAGGCTGGCCCATTCTCTAACATATTTCTTCACATCCTTAAAAAGTGAGGGCCAGTAATAACCCATCCTGAGAACTTTATGTGTTGTTCTCTTATTAGCAAAATCCCTTCCACAAGGGCCATCATGACAAGACTTCAATATGTCGTAAACCTCATCTTCTCTAATGCATCTCTGAATTTCCTGATCAAGTCCTGTATGAAAAAGACACCCACTTATCTAGCTGTACCGAGCACTTTGTTCAATGATTCTTCTTTTTTCTCTGTGTGACAGGTGTGATGGTAGCTTCCCTACAACTAAATAATTGGCAATGTCTACATACCAAGGTGAGTGAGCAGATACTGCAAATAAGTATTCATCAGGAAAGGAATCATCTACTGGAGTATTATCATCAGTTTTTATCTTAGAAAGAAAATCAGCAACTACATTTTCTTTACCTGGTCGATCTACAATTGTAATATCAAATTCTTGTAGTAATAATAACCATCTGGTAACTCGAGCATTTGTAACAGATTTATTCATTAAATATTTAATGGCCGAGTGATCAGTATGAACAAAAGTAGGAAAACCAGTAATATAATGTCGAAACTTATTAATAGCATAAATGACTGCTAAAAATTCCTTCTCAGTAACCATGTAATTAAGTTCAGTAGGGGTCATATTCTTACTAATGAAATAGATAGCATAAGGAAGATTATTTTCTTCTTGACCCAAGACAGCCCCAATTGCAATGTCTGAAGCATCAGAGGATATATGAAAGGGCAATGCCCAGTCAGGTCCCCTTAGAATAGGAGTTGTAGACAACTAACGCTTTAGTTCATCAAATGCTTTTTGGCAATCATCAGTCCACTTGAATTCAGCATTTTTCGTAAGTAACACAAACGAAGGAGAAGCTATTTTAGAAAAATCTTTGATAAATCTTCTGTAATATACAGCATGTCCTAAAAAACTTCTTACATCAGTTTGTGTTCTGGGGATAGGAAGAGTTTGAATTACCTGTATTTTAGATGGATCAACTTGAATCCCTAGGAATGAAATGAAGTGTCCCAATACAATTCCTTCATTCATCATCATATGAAATTTTTCGGTACTTAAGGAAAGATGGGCTTCTATGCAACGTTTAAGTACTTTCTCAAGGTTTTGTAGTGCATCCTTGAAAGTCACACCATAAGGAGTAAAGTCATCCATAAATATCTCCAAAGAGTCATTAAGCATATCAGAGAAAATTCCTATCACTGCTCTTTGAAATGTTGCTGGAGCATTACATAGTCCAAATGGAAGAACTTTATAGGCAAAATCCCCCATGGACTAGTAAAAGTGGTCTTGTCCTGGTCTTGGGGTGCAATTTTGATCTGGTTATATCTGATAAAACCATCTAAAAAGGAAAAGAATCTCTTTCCTGACAAACTGTCTAGCACCTAATCAATAAATGGCAAGGGGAAATGATTTTTTTGAGTAGCTTTGTTTAAGGCTCTGTAATCTACACATACTCTCCATTTCCCATTTTTCTTAGGTACTATTACTAATTGGGAAACCCATTCACTCTCATATATAGGGTATATAAACCCTGCATTAAGCAGTTTTTGAAGTTATTCTTTAACAATTTCCCTTAGATTGGGGTTCATTCGTCGCTGGGGTTGACAGACTGGTCGAGACCCCTCCTTGATATAGATACGATGAGTACATAATTCAGGAGAGATCCCCTTCATATCTGTGTAGTCCCATGTGAATGCTTCCTTATTTTCACGAAGTAACTTCCTTAACTGTTGTGTTTCAGCATCTGTCAAGTTAGTGTTTATATTCAATGTTTTGCTAGGTTCGATTTCCACTGTTATACTCTTGGAGGTAGTATCAGTTGATGTTTGAGATAAATTTTCAGATTTAAGGTTTTTCTGCGTTTCAGGTTCCAAAATTGCAGTTAACTGATCATAAGTTTCAGAGGTAACTGAGGAGGGTTTAGAAATAAAGTTACTAATTACTTCATCCTCGGTGGTGTCTTTAAAAGTTAAGGCTTGTCCAATGGTCAAAATGGGTTGAGTATCCTCATCATCATAATCTAACCATACAGAATTATTATTGTTAATCATGGATGTAGCATGAGGGTAGAGAGTGAGCTGCTTGGTTTCAGATCCATTAGAAATTTTCATTGAGCCTGATCTACAGCTGATAAAGGCATTTGCCGTAGCCAGCCAGGGTCTCCCCAAAATCAGTGGATGTCCCCCAAACTTTGTTTTAGTCTGTAACACAACAAAGTCAGCTGGGTAGTTCCAAGATTCGACTGAAATTATTAGGTCTTAAATAACCCCTTCTGGTTTGATTGTGGAACAGTCAACAAGCTCTAGAATAGTTGGCGTCTCTCTAATTACATTCTTCAACTGTAATAACTATGCAGTTTCAAGGGTCATAATATTTATGGCAACACCTAAGTCTACCAGAACTCTAGAAACAAAGTTTTTCCAACCTATACTGTAACTGTATAATGACCAGGATCACCATATTTTACAGGAGGGGTTTTTCCTGTCATTAAAGCAGCTAGATCACCCATCACATGAACTGTAAGGGGATCTTTATCTTTTCTTCCAGGTTTCTTAATGCAAATGTCTCTAATAGTTCTAGCATAAATTGGTACATCTCTAAGTGCTTACAGAAGTGGAATTTTAACATACAAATTCTGCAATTCCCCTAGAAGGTTAAAAGTAAGTGGCTCAGGTGTCTTAGTGAGAGCTAAACGCTCAGGGAATGGCGGCTCTACTGTTTCAGTAGTTTTATTAGAGAGTGGCTCAACTGTTTTAGCATCCTTATTGGATGATTTATCGTTTTTTGTCTCTTCTTTATCAGAGTCAGAAGAAGTAATATCATCAATAATAAGCTCGACTATTCTCCCAGACTGCAAATGAATGTCATTACATTGCACAGGGAAAATAGGTTGGTTCTGAATATCGATGACTTGCACACCTTTATTATTATTATTAGGATTGGGGTTTGGTTGTACAGGTAGCTGGGGTCTCATTGTCTGGTTATTTGGTGGAGCATTTGATGGCAAAGAGAGAGATTGCTGATACTAAGGGAATTGGTTTGGAAATGGGATTTGTTGACCTGTCCATCTTGGGTTCCAATGATTAAAATAAGATTGCTGTAGAGACCAGGGATTCCACATTGTAGGATCCATAAAGGAAGGATTTGTTTGCTGCATGGCTGGGAAGTTCATTTGGTTGAAGGGCGGATATTTCATTTGATTTAAGGGCGGGTAATTTTCTTGAAAAGAAGGATAATTATTCCAATGATTAAATGGCATATTAGAATTTGTACCTTGGCCTCGTGGTTTCCATTTCCTCCTCTGTGTCAGCGATTAAACTGCTTTAGCTTCTTCTTCAGTTGGTTGCAGTGCTGCTTTTATTCCTGGTAAAGAAGGGCATTGTTGAGTCTCATGGTCCTTCTCGCAAATAGTGCAAATTGGTACCTTGTCCAGTGGGCATTCCCTTAGTGGGTGCTTTTCTCTGCATTTAGAGCAGAAAATGGCCAAAGCAACTTTTGCCTCTACCTTCTTCTTTTTAACCTACAAGGTATCAATTTTTGAAGCAAAAGAGCTTGACATTTAAGTTTTAAATTCTTCAAGTAAATTACCTATTTCAACTCTTGTTGCTCCTCCACTAGCTGATTTTTGGACTCTTGAGTATGCATTATCCCTGCTTTTTGGTCTGTTTACTGCTCCTCTTGAACATCTCTTATAGAGGTTGACAATCTCATCATATGATTCCTTAGATATATCCCCTTTACCAAGCATATTCAACATGTCTAAACAGTCATCCCGTACCCCTTTCAACAATATTGACTTAAGAATATCCTTACTCATATTAGGGTGATCGAATCTCTGCAAATTGTATTATAATCTCTCCACGAAATCTTCTAAGTTTTCGTCCTCCTTCTGAACCATCTTAAATAGTTCCTCCTTTCTTTCTCTTGTCCGGAAATAATCTTGGTATTTGGCCAGAAACTTCTCCTTCATTTGCTCCCATGTTGTGATCACATGTCCTCCTAGGCTCATGAACCATCTTAGTGCATTTCCTTTTAATGTCGCTGGAAATAAATTTAACTTTTGAGGATTAGTAACATAATCATAACTTCTACACAATATATCAAACTCAAACAAAAATTCATCAAGGTCTTCAGATGATAAACCATGGAAATTAGGTAGGGCTGAGAGTGGGATGTTCTTCATAGGAGTTGCTCCTCTGGGAAGATCCTCAATAGGGAATTCCAAAGTGGAGAGAGAATTCTTGCCTCTTCCTTCTCTTCGCCCCCACCAAAGAGTCCTTCATTGTTTCCGTCCATTGGTTTTTCCCCTGTTTCACTTGCCCGATCTTCAGCACTTTCTGTTGGGCTTTCAATATTCTAAACTGGTTCCTCAACTTCAATATCTTCTATTGGTTATTCAATGTCTTCCACTGACTCCTTGGTTTGTTCTACTGTCTCTTCGTCCCTTTCAGGTCCCACTACTTCCTCCATTTTGTAGTCATTTTGGAGAGAGTGCTGAGTCTATGGCCTCCGGGAGTTTATTCTCTGAGACGTTTCAGCTTTTGAAATGATGTCGTTAATGAAATTTTTCCTTCCTCCTCTGCCTTTGCCCTTGCCACCTGTGGGATTAGTTTTCCTACGTCCTCTCATGCATCCTATACATCTAAAAGAAAATCATTAATGCTCTTAAAATCTACGGCCGCCTTCCCCGGCAACGGCGCCAAAATGTTGGTCACTTTAATTGCTGATTAAAGTGCTATATAAATTGTCAACCCAAGGAAGTCTCGTTATTTCAAAGGTGACTACGTACTATATGTACTCAATCTTAAAAGCAATAAAAGTTGTAGTACAAATGAAACACACCTTGCTTTAATAACTGAAGCTCCACTTTGTGTTACAGCAAATATACTCTATTGCAAATATCTATTAAGAGATGCTTAATTTCATTCAATGAATAATTCAACATAAAGGAATAAATCTGCAAAGGAAAACAATGGCTATGTTGTAACAGAGAATCAGGACCCTATCCCCAGGACGGGAACCTTCAGCAACTGCCTCTGTTTATCTAGCTCGCTGATTCACTCTGTAAACTTAATCACCAGTGAGACACTCATGAAATAACTTTAACCAATGCAACAATCGATTAAAAAAGGAACAGAGTTTCAGCAAAGGTAAAACAATATCCAGAAAACAATACTTGTTAACAAGGTAGGAATAAAACACACACTCAACACACTGCAGAGAAATATAATGGGTGAATCTTGTGATGAAGGTGGGCCATGTCCTTCTCACAAGATTCCCCAGGAGACGAGAACTAGAAAAAGATGTTTAGAACAACAGTTTTATTCATCCATCAATATGTCATGTTACAGAAAGAAAAGATTCTAGTCCTGGCTTGTCAACTCAACCTTTTTCATAGTCTGTTCATCCCCCTTCTAATGTAGATGTCTCCTCTTAATAAAGAGGAGACATCTATTACAAAATATTTACATTGCAAAATTCTGTTTAACCCATTATACAAAAATAGGGAAATTAGTTTCCCGTCAACAAAATGTTGTTACAACAATACTGTCTTTAGATCATGGACGTTACATCCAATGTAACAGCTTCCTCGGTGATCGATCTGGTTCATCTGTTGCTGTCAAATTTGGAATGCAAATCTCAACTGTTTCAGCTTCGAGATTTGCATGTCATTCTTGTTGTTTCAGCAACTGCAAAAATAGTCTTGCAAATTCCGGGCAGTTTCAGCAATGCGGACTACACATCATTCTTTAACTGTTTCAGCAACTAACAATTCAAAGATTAACAATGAAGATAGCGTGATTATATGTTAAATAATTAAACGTATAGTGATGAGAAGAATCATTGCATACCTTTGGAATAATTGAGTGAAAACACTAATAAGGACTTTCAAATATGGGTTGAAAAGGGTGACATTATAACAAAATGTATAGTCAGAAAGAGACAA